>PVKA01012443.1:0-28068 GCA_004027165.1 Ctenomys sociabilis
GGCCCCGCCCCTGGCGCGCACTGAGACAGTGATTGAGACTGGGCGTGGCGGTGTGCGCCTGTAATCCCAGCTCTTGGGAGGCTGTAAATAGATCGATCACTACATGTCTGATCTAGTAGTGAGAGCCTGAACACCGTGTAGACCCTTCCCTAAAATACAGAAAAAGAAAAATTAAAAAAAGTCTGGTCATTTAAGATGATGAATTGATGAATCTTTAGCCAGGCTAATCAGGAAGATGGAGAAAAGAAAAGAGAGACAGAGGAATCTAATCACAAATATCAGTAAAGAGAGAAAGGACATCACTTATAGAATCTACATATGTTTGAAAAGAATTAAGATGTGTTATGTACGTCAACCAACACGCCATGATGCATGTAATTATTATGTACTACAAACATAAAATTAAAGAACTCAAAAATCTGTAACAAAGGTTGTAAGGAAAAAGAAGCCCTTCTGTACTGTTGGGTGGAATATCAACTTGTACAAACACTAAAGAAATCAGTATGAATATTCAGAGAGAGACAGAGATTCCATTTGACCCATCTGCACCTCTTTTCGGTAGTTTCCTGAAATGGTTAAAGATGTCATATTTACGTGATGCATCTATACCATGACTATAGCCATGCAATTCACAATAGCTAAATCTTGGAAGCAGCCTATGCACCCATCGACAGATGACTGGATAAAGAAAATGCAATGTCTACATATAACAGAGCACTACTCAGCTGCACAGAATATATTTGAATCATTCATAGGAAAATGGATGCACCTTAAGACAATAGTGCTAAGTGTAACGAATCCAGACACACAAGGTTAAATATCACGTGGTTTCTGTTATCTGAGACCTAAAGCACAAATGATTTACAGAACAAAATGAAAGAAAGAAAGGAAACAGGGAGGCAACAGACTTTGTGGAGTTGGGAAAGGGATCAGGACATGAGAGAAGGCAGAAGGGAGAAGAGCGGACAGCAGACTTAAAGGGATCAAGATGTGACAAGCATATGTACCAACACCCCGTGGAGGATGCACCTAGTATAAATCACAAACATATACTAATAGAAAAATTGCTTAAGATGTTATAAAGCTACCAGAACTAATATGGTGTGGCACTGTCATGAAGATACAAAGATGCATCGATGCACTGGATTAAAGAGTTTATAAATACAGCCATGCACATGTGGGCACTGGTTTTCAGCAAAGCCTCAAGGACAGTTCAGCCGAGGAAAAAATAATCTTCAACAAATGATGCTGGAACATAAAAACAACAGCAGGAAAAGAATTCAAGTCAACACGTCAAACCACATATGAAAATTGATTTAAAATGTGTCAGAGAGACCACAAGATATGACCAAGAACTATAAAATTCCTAGAACAATATATATAGTTATATAAATATATATATATATATATATATATATATATATATATATATATATAATTATTATGACCTTAAGTTAGAAGTTTTTCTAGATGCAATACCTAAAGCATGATGCATTACAACAAACTGAAAATTTGGACTTCACACCAACTAAAACCAGTTAGGAGACTTAAAAACAAAACAAAAAAACCCCATAGGTTGGGAGAAAATATCTGAAAAACACATATCTTTAAAAATGTTTCTATACAGAATATATAAAGAATTCTCAAAATTCTGAAATGAAAACAAGTGTATCCCTATAAGATAGGCAAAATATGCAAGCATACACTTTACCAAAGAAGATATATAAGTAGCAAATTAGTATACAGAGGGATGCTTATTGTGGCTAGTAATTAAGTCATCGGTAATTAAAACAGCAACATGAGATGACAAACTAGGATGCCTAAGTTAGAGTCACAATAACAAAGTAGGCAATAGCTAGAAGTCACTGTCATATACTATGGCGGTACCTAAGACCATTCTAAACTGTAGTGTCTTACATGAGGTTAGGCCAGCACTCACCATCTTCTGTTTCATTCAGGGCCACTAAGGATGGCTCAGAGGCTGAAGCTGAAATCTTCTGAAGACCGACTGGCATCCAAGTCTTGTAGATGACAATCACTGCCAGCTGAGACCTTAGCTGGAGCTAGAGTCACAACACAGATCTCCATGTGTCCTTGGCTTCAACCCTAGCATGCTGGTTCATGACAAGACAGAACCAGCCAGCTACTGTGTCATGTCTTCTAATCTAGCACTTTCAGTCTCACTGCCACATTCTGTCCTCTAAAAATCAAGTAACCGAGGGCAGCCCATATTCAAAGAGAAGGGATTAGATTCCACTTTTTAACAGGAGATTTGTCAAAGGATATGAAAATGTGCTTTAAAACCAGTAAACCAGCTGAGCATGGGGGCACATGCCTGTCAGTCCAGCATTTGGGAGGCTGAAGCAGGAGGACCACCATGAGTTTGAGGCCAGCCTGGGCTACATAGTGAGTTTAAGCCTCCCCAAAAAATGCTGATAGAAAACACAGATTTCTCTCCATTCCTTTCAAATATGTGACCATATAAGAAACTATAGGGGGCCGGGGAGATGGCTTAGTGGAATAGGCACTTCCCTGGCAAGTGCAAGGGCCTGAGTTCAATCCCCAGTTCCCCCCAAAAAAGAAAGAAACTATAGTGGGAGGAGTTTTACTTATTAAGACCTGGGAAACTACATTCAAATTCTGATATATGAAGAAATAGCTGGAGATGTGAATATATAGATATATTTCATATATATTTTTAAGACTCTCAACATCAATAGGAGGGCCAACCAAATAGCTCAGCAGATTAAAGCACCTGCAAGAAGGTGCAGGGGCCAGGGTTCAATCCCCAGGTCTGCCCTGATAACAATTGAGACTAGGCATGGTGCATGCTCCTGTAATCCCAGCTCTTGGGAGGCTGCAACTAGGAGAATCACTATGAGTCTCATCTAGTAGTGAGAGGCTGAACACCCTGTAGACACTTCTTTAAAATATTAAAAAAAAAAAATCAATAGGTATGGATTTTCCAGGTTCATAACAGAAACTGTGAATCTAAAAGGCATGTTGTATAGTTCAAGTATTTAGAACAGAAAATCAGTACAGATAGCAGGCAAAGTACAGTATCTAAGCTCCAGAAAGAATGCTCAAAGCCACTGACCGGTAACCCTATCCAGGCCAGCCCAGAGCTCCTCTGGGGAACTGACCCCCCCCAGGACCCCAAAGCTTCAAACCCAATCCTCCACCATACCCTCAGACTCTACCCACAGAACCACCTCCCACCCGTGTTCAGGCAGGACCCAGGCCTTGTGGAAAACTTCCTTCTCCATCCTTCCCAACTTGGGAAGGTCCTGTAGATTCCAGCTCTGTCATTATTTGGCACTGCCTCCTTTGCCCAGAAATCCTTCCAATATATAACCCTAGAGGAGCTGAAATATAAGTATCCCGTCTTCCATCTTTCGTGTCCCACCTATGCAAACTCTGCCAGGCACAGGATGCCCCACTGGGCTTACATGGCACTTTAGATCTTGGACCATGTGTTACTACACTGCCTAAGTGCAGTGACTGCTCAACACATGGCTGTCACAGCAACAAACACTCAATTTAGCCCACAGCCATTGTAAACCCTGCCCCTACACAGCAGTTCCTAACCACTTCCCCTTGCACAGCATTTCCTGCCTTCTAACATGTTATAAATATACTTATTTCTATTATGTAATATTTCTTCATCCTCAACTCCTCGTGCAAGTTCCGTTCAGTGTAAGCTCAATGACAAAAGTGATTTCTGGCTGTTCACTTACTGCCATGTATCAATGCATAGAATAGTGCACTACACTTAGTAGACATTTAGCAAATATAAATAGATTATGATTGGCCTGTGCTGGTCAGCTAGGTTCATACGGCCATGGCATTTTCTAGCCAATGATTCTCCTAGGTTTCCTAGTAATCCAGCCTCCCTGATGAACCTCTCTACCCACCTGAGCCTCACTGGCCCAGACAATAGCTTATTATTAGGGTAGATGCTGTAGCAGCTATCAAAAGAAATGCTTCCCAACTGAACATCTGGAAAATTAATTTAGAGTGTGTTCCCATCCTCTGTGTCAGGAAAACCAGTCAAATAATAAGGCAACTGGAAAATATTTATTTTCAAAAAGCATTTAATAAGGAACTAGTTGGTGCTTAATAGTTCAAATGCTTGTCAAAATTTAACATTTGAAAAACTTTGTTTAGGAAATATTAAATTTTGACTTAAGTCCCTAATTCAGTGGTAGAACTATCAAATTTACTTTTATAATAACAAAATCAATTTTAGGGACTATCTACAGGCAGCAAAGTTTATCTCTTTTGTTATGCAAATTATGTTCTGTTACAAATTTGCAAGGGGTCTGAAAGATTACTAAAAATTATTTACTCATAATGTTATACATAAGAAATGAGTTTTTTCAACGCTTACCATAAACAGGCTGTGTAGATCTGTCCTGCTAATTCTCAGGAACCAAGGCTATAAGCATAGCAGATCTATTTCATGGTTGAAGGCACTCCAAATCAGTAATAAGTAATTGCTGTGATATTTTAATCTTTAACAAAAAGAAAGTATCTAAAATTAATATGGCAACATTATTTTATTTGGCAAAGCTAAATAGTAGGTAAGCAGCTGCTCTAATATGTAGTTCTCTATGTGCTTGAGGTATTTAAAAATAATAATAAATTATGATAATAACTTAATTACAATACAGTGTTAATTGGGGTAGAGATCTATTTTTTTTTAATTCATATATTTCACGTAAAAGTCCATGTTTTCCCCCAATATCCCAGAAAACAGGAAACAACACGTTTTACTGGCATTTGTCCAAGTTAGAAAACCTGAAAAATAGGGAAAATTCATCACTAAATAGAATTATTATCAGCAGTGCTAGCAAAACTAACATGACAAATACTCTGGATTCATATTCTACCTTTTTACCATTGTTTTGAGATGGTTAAGCAACCCTAGACTAGGAGATTTAGAAAATTATCTTCTATTCCCTAAAAACATTTTAGAATCTAACCTACTATAAGCTTAGAGTCAGCCTTGTTCTTACAATCCAAGACAATTAAAACTAAGGTCACACTGTGGGGCAATGCAGTAGGCAGCTATAATGTCAGCACTTGGGGGCGAGGGGCAGGAGGATTACAAGGTCAAATCCAACCTAGTCAGCGTGGTGACTCAGGGAGACCCCACCTCAAACTTAAACAGAAAATAAAAAGTGCCAAGCACAAGGTACAGAGTTCAATCCCGGGTACCACAAAAAGAAGGAAGGAAGGAAGGAAGGAAGGAAGGAAGGAAGGAAGGAAGGAAGGAAGGAAGGAAGGAAGGAAGGAAGGAAGGAAGGAAGGAAGGAAGAAAGGAAAGAAAGAAAGAAAGAAAGAAAGAAAGAAAGAAAGAAAGAAAGAAAGAAAGAAAGAAAGAAAGTGCTTAGTAATTTAGTGCAAAGGTCCCAAGTACTTCAAATAAATGAACAAATAAATAAATAAATAAGTCATCAAATTCAAGAAATGTTATGGACAAAAAACAAGAGAGAGAGAAGTGAATAAACCAAAAAAGAATATGTGGGTAGTGAGCAACTGTGAGCAGGACATGGAAGAGGGTCAGGAGAGAACTCTGAAACACAAGTATAAGGAGATAGAACAGGAGAGAAATGATCATATTTTAAAAGGAAGAACAAAATAGTCAAGACACAAATGAATGCTGGAATTACAAAAGGCAAGAGTTAGAAAAAATAAAAAGGAATACAGACAAAGAAAAGTGAAAAATTAGAAAAGAAAGAGACAAAGAAATAGGATGAAGTAAAGGATGTAAGGAAGGTAGACACAGCCTTCTAGCCATGCCATAAATTAATTCCATGTCCTGCCACATGGGGTCCCCCCCCTTTCCTGACATTCACAGGATCAGCAACTCTGAGTGCTACATTTTGCAATAACAGGACAATAAATTGAAAGCATCAGTGAGCAAAGGGACCCCTCACAATGAAAATTAAGCACTGAGGAATGCAAATTAAATCCCCACATGACATAATACTTAGAAATGTGGCACATGGCACCGAACATGATGTTGTTTTGGGACAGTTTTCAATTTTGCGGGAGTCTCCAGACCACAGGCTGCTGTTATAGACTTTATTTCTTCCATCCTGCATCTACCCAGCTGTATACTGGAATCTGACTCCATCTTTACTACTGAACAAGCAGGAGGAATCTTCAAGAGCTAACCCAGCCCACGTGCGTGTCACAGTGTGTCAGCAACACAGCAGGGAAGGTGTGCTATTCTGAACTTTTTGTTCTCCTTGTTTCATGGAATGTGATCAAATCACATTCACAGCACATAAACAATATCATGTCCCTATTAAATCTGTAGCTGAAGTCAATTTTTCTTTCAGATTCAATAAGTTCCTTTTTGTTTATAAAGATTTCTGTCTAAGAAAAAGGTGGAAATCAAAATCCATAAAGTTGTAGAAGGAAATTTAGTACAAGTATTTGTTTATGTTACTCAAAAATATAAGGATTTAGTTTAAATCCTTAACAATTGCTTACTTACATCAGGGTACCATGGCTCACACAATATCCTGATTAAAACCTCAAGCAGGTGCTAGAGAATTTATTAATGCAAAAGTGCCCTTTATAAGTAAATAGTTTCTAAGGAAAAGTGACATGAGCACAGAACAGCAGGCCCAGCTTTCCCACTCTGCTTATCGCAGCCTCCCACCACAGAGACTGCCAGCCTCACCTCAGAGCCCTGGAAACTACCCTACGCCCTTCAATCAACAGTTTTCTCTCCTGACCTCCTCCCCTCCTCTCTTCAGGCAGCCCCACCCATCCCCACCTGCCCCCTGTTCTTCCCCACCCCAGATGCTCCATGTGGTGCCCTCAGAGCTACACTGCTCCCAAAGTCAGTGAGAAGGACCCTGGCCTCCAACCAGGAAGAGCTAAGATTGCTTCCCAGATCTTGCATTTAGTAAACTGTCTGCCTTTGGGCAATTTAGATGAACTCCTAGAGCTTCCCAGTTTTCACTCTTGAGATGAGGACAGGATCTCTGTTTGGCTCTACAACCATCTTCCAAGTGCTAAAGTGATGTATACTTATTCACAAGTAGCCTTTTCAGAGATGTAAGAGTAAGAAGGGGTCCAATGTTATAAACTACACCATAGGGGAAAGATCACGGGCTGGGAAGTCGTGGCCTAAGCAAGTCACTTAGCCTCTCTGATCTACTGTGCAATTTAATGGTTTTACTAACTTGAAAATCTCTAAAGACCCTTCAAGCACTAGTGATTTTAGAGCAGCATTCTTCAATGCACACATGTTAAATATGCTTTTAGGAGCTAGCGTGGGAACGACCTAACTTTATAACATTGCTTATATGGAAAAACGAGTTCCGAGCACCAACAACAGGCTTACAAGTGGACTTTTGGAAGAAAATCAATTCACAATTTGAAGACTGTTTAAATTACTATGATAGATTTCCATTATTAAAAAGAAAAAAAAAAGCCTTTGGTGAAGGAGGGAAATTCCTCCCATATTCTTCTGGAGTTGATTTTCCACACTTGTGCTTTGACACTGGATGAGATCCAGATTGTACTTAGGTTTTTAGTTAACCAAACCACCACTGTGTCTAAGGACAAGGCTGATTTCCTCTTTGGCACATGGCTATGAATGAACGTGTGTGTGTGTGTGTGTGTGTGTGTGTGTGCGCGCGCGCGCGCACATGTGTGTGTCTGTGTGTGTCTGTGTGTGTGCACACACATGCATGCATGTGCATGGGGGAGAAGGAAAGGAACTGACATAAGATTTTATTTAAAACCCAATATTATTTGAAACTGTTATATGTTATAAAAAGTGTTTTGAATTATTAGAA
The DNA here is from genome assembly GCA_004027165.1 of Ctenomys sociabilis. Taxonomy (NCBI): domain Eukaryota; kingdom Metazoa; phylum Chordata; class Mammalia; order Rodentia; family Ctenomyidae; genus Ctenomys; species Ctenomys sociabilis. Next base: position 7,824 of record PVKA01012443.1, read on the forward strand.
AAAGACATCCACAATAGTCATAACACTTATTAATCTCTTTTTTCTTCTCACATCATTCCAACATTAGCTGTTTAAGCAGAGGAAGTGATCAGAGTATTCCTTAAATAGTATTAATAAGGCAAAAAGATAACATTAAAAAAAACCTCACCATTCAGTTCCCCCTTGCCAAAGCAAGGAAAACCTGAGTTCACACTAACAGTGGGTCCTGATAAACTGTGTTATAAGAATTTTTGGTAGCATATAGGAGTACAGAGAGATCTGGGATACGGATGCCTATTGTGATTTTTATCTAGATCTCCCTGCCGCCCAGAGCCTCATGCACTCATAGCAATTTGAGGTGACTGAATCTGAGATGTGCTGCTCATCAGCAGATTAATGCACAGAGGAGTTCATAGCTAAGCCTGTTATTGGGAGATGAAGTCGGGTGAAGGAGGTGGGACACAGGGACGTGGCCTAGAAGGGTCACTACCCTTTTCTCTTTGATCTCTCCGCTTTCTGCGACCATGCTATAAGCTGTTTCTACTCTGCCATGCCTCAGAGGCAGCCAATTATGGACTGAAATTTCTACAAACTGGCGCCAGAACAAACCTCTCCTGATTAAGTGGTGGGCTTGGGGGATTATGTCTCAGCAATGAGAAATGTGACTGAGACAATGAATGCCATAGAAATCCGGGGCTCTCTAGCAAGTACTTATATTTGCCAGCCCTTGAATGTGGACCGTCTCGGGTGGAGGCAGAGCCAATAGCCCCATGCGCTTCATGTTAAAACCTCACAGAGGGTGATTCCTAACCTAAAGTCTGTATCCACAGCTCAAATGCAGCCTCTGTCCTGCCAGTGGGCTCTGGTAAAACAAAAAGAGCTGGTCAAAAAAAAAAAAAACTCTTCTCCAGAACCAGAATCCAAGAAGTAATGACAATGTCATAATAGCAACATAGAGCGTTCCATATCATTACACTGAAAAATAATTAATTTATACCATTGACATTAACTATTATAGAAACAGAAAATATTCTCCTCAGAACATTATTTAAAATAATTAAGTCAATGCTTCATAGACATTCACTTCTCTATGCTGGATTTTATTCCAGAAAAGACTGTGGTGATCACAATGCTTTAACATCAGGTGCTAATGGCTCTGTTTCTAAAACGTCATGTGCAGTTCTTAGGGTAAAACTACTCCATCATTGGCATTCCCTGGCACCTCTTATAGGAACTCAAAGTCAGGCAAAGGTGAGAACTTGGATTGACAGCATTGCCTACACTGATGGTGTTATGGTTTGTGTCTAGTTCTCCCCCCAAAGCCTCATTCAGTCATTGGTTAAGGACTCCTAGAGTTTGAGGTTAACTCATGATCTCCTGGGATTATGGGTTTTAGTATTGCTGGGATTATGGGTGTGAGTACTATACCCCACCCTGGGGCGGAGAGCCTGAATGTAATATAAGAAAGACAGACTTTCTCTCTGTGGCATTGTTGTTGTTCCACTGCCATGAACTGCTGCTCTCTGCCATGTGCCACTCTGCCTTGGAGCCAGCTGAGTATGGACTGAAATCTGCAATAACTGTGAGCTAAATAAACCTTTCCTTCCTTCACTTTGATTGTTGGGTATTTGTCCCAGCAATGAGAGAAGAGTAACTAAGACAGATGGGTAGGTAAGAACTGGGTAATGCACCTGATTTCGAAACATAGAGAAGGAAATACTTATCCCGCTGATTATACTGACCAGACTTCAGTGGGGGTCATTTGTTTAACATGAGGAGAAGCAAACTGAAAGGAAACACATCCATGGCTTGATGCCTCTCACGGAAAAACTGAGAGTGTAGCCAACAAGTAGCTAAAATGCACTGTACCCAGGCTAATCTTACATTTCAAAATGTAAGATTACATACTGAGGTCAATATGGACTACAAAGTGAGTTCAAGGGAAGTTTAAATTACATAGCAATTCACTGCCAAAACAAACAGACAAAAATTAAGTGATTAGCCTTATGATGGCATTTTGTGTCTCATGCACATTCCAGAAGGCATAACCAGACAAGGGATATTAATATTATTACCCTCTGACAATATATATTCATGTAAAATGAAAAATTAAGAAAAAAGGGAGGAAGAGATTTCACTTTGTAACCGAATTGTTTTGACTGTCGGACTTCTGATAGGAATCATACTGGGGCTTCCAGGACAGAGCTGACTGGGGTAAGTGCTAGGCCAAGAACAGGACAGAACTCTGCCTCTCTTCTTCCTTTGGAGGTCAAAGCAGCCTTTAGGCGAGCTCTGTCTGAGTCAACTGATCCTTGAAAGATCAAGATCAGAACAGGCAGGCATCAAAAATACCTGTTTCTGGAGGATTAGACAAGATGACAGCTGGGGAGCTGGATGTAACGCCAATGAAATGCACTGATTGGTCATTTCTCTGAGTAAAGCAGCATGCCAAGGACTTTACATAAATTAATTCACTTAATCCCAACAACAACCCTCTAGGATATTATTGACCCCATTTTACATATTAGGACATAGCTCATGATGACTGCACAACTTGTCCAAAGGTACATAGCTAGGGGACAGCAAGACTGTGATAAATTTAGAAAGGTGCTGTGTTGACCTCTTCATTTGCCCCTCCAGATGCCAACTTTGAAACAGCAGGTCAAGTCATGCCCATGTGGCAACTGGAAAAAGCACTGGCACAGAGAAACAATCTTGAAGTTGAAGTTACAGAGCCCTCAGCAATACACTGCTCATGAGAGGTCACTCTCCACCCTGACCTCCAAGCCAGACAGTGGGCCTCTCTGAATTGCCTTGTTGGCATGCTTTCCTTCCAGATCCCAGTGGTTTCAGCTCAGGTGAGCAGAGGCAGGAAATGGGATGGAGGAATGAGGCAGGGAGGTATGCGTGTTCTCTGTAGAATCACCTCAGGTTTTCTGTGTCCCTCAGCTGAAGACCCTGCTCCTCTCAGGATAGCACTCTCTACACAACTCACTCCCTCAGCATTCAGGGAGCCACCCTGCCCCCATGGCTTCCTCCCTTCAAGCCAAGCAGTAACCATGGGATTGTTGCTAGCTCTACTCGATGTGATTTCTCTCATCCCTGTATTATATACCCCACAAATTAACCTAATATGAACATATCCGTTGATTGCTGCTAGAAGCCTAACATATAATTTGACTCCAAAAATCATGCTTTCAAGCTCCAGGATAATTGGACCCTATCATTATTATAGTTTTAAATTCTATGAGGTCACCTGAAATCCAAGTCTCTATTAAACAGCATCCTTAAACTTCCTCTTTACTAACTTCATTTTTTCTTTATAGTATTACATTTTGTATCATGTACGGAATTAGTTTAAACATTCATAAATAACTATGAAACCAATAATTTCTGATCAAAATTGATCCCTCAAAAGACAGCATGCTTTTTCTTTCTAGGTCCCAAATGTCTAGGCCTTGGTCTTTCTGAGAATCTAACCAATGAAATAAAGACTGCTGTAATATTTCTGTTCAAGTCCTTTACAACACTAAATGTGAGTCATCCTCTCCTACCTCTTCCTTGTCTTATAAGGATAGCAGTCATATGGGATTAGGACCACACGCTGACAGCATCACTTAACTTTCATTATCTCTTTAAAGGTCATATCCCTAAACACAGTAAAATTCTAAGGTTTGGGGTATTAGGACTTCAACACATGAATTTTGGAAGACATAATTCAGTTCATAACTGATATATCATAGGCTCTTGTTTCCAGCTTTGAATTTTATAACAGTGCTATATATAATAAATATCCTCATTCATATATATCTTTGTACATTTGTTAGAATATCAATAACATAAACTTTAGAAGTAGAATCACTAAGTCAAAGGAATGTGTTTACCTACATACATATTGCCTACTTGCTCCCCTTTTAAAAAAATATTTACATATTTAGTACAGGGTTTCACTACACAGCTTGGACTCTAGTGATCCTCCTGTTTTCAGCTCCCCCATCACTGGAATTACAGGTGCACTCCACCCTGCCCAGTCTCAGTGGCCAGGCAGCCGGACATGCCTGGGACAGGGCAGAGGCGGCATGTGGTGCAAGGCATTGAACCTGGGTCTTTGTAATTGCCAGGCAGGCACTTAGACAGCTGTGCTATTTAATTCTGCCAAATTTACTTCTACCAACAGTGTATAAGAACAGTCAGTTCCCCTCACACCTATCACCAAACATTTTTATCTTTGCCAATCTGTAAGGTTAAAACTATCTTGTTTTGATCTGCTTCCCTTAGGTACAGATGCATCCTATAATATGCATTTTATAGTAAGATACACTATTTGGTGATTAACCACTTATATTCTATGTATTATTTTAGAGAATTAAAAAAACCTGAGGGCCAACCAGATAGCTCAGCAGACTAATGCACATGCTTAGGCAGAGCGCAGTGGCAGGGGTTCCCCAGCGAGCCATGCTGGCCCCACCCCCGGAGCATGCTGAGATCAGGCTGTGGTGGTGCTCTTCTATAATCCTAGCTATTGGGGAGCTGAAAACAGGAGAATCACTACAAATCTGATCCACGTAGTGAGACACTGTAGACCTTGTGCTAAATACAAAAAAAAAAAAAAAACCTTGAAATATCTTTACTTGAATCTTGTAGGTAGGTATTATAGCTATGGTTTCAACATATCTAGACAGCATAAGGAAGCACGGCCACACACACTTTGTATAAAGACTGTTTTAAATAAGAATATGCTGAATCAAACTGGTCACTGACAGTCCCTAGGGCTGGGGATTTAACTCAGTGCTAGACCACTTATACATCATGCACAGCATCCTGGTTTTAATCCCCAGAATTGACACACAAAAAGCAAGGCCCTAATGTTCAGCACACTACTGAGTAGCCGCTTGTCTCTTAAAAACTTTAAATTGTACACATTTTCCTCTACCAATTCTTTTCCAGTTGACAAGGTAAACACGAGTTAGCCTAGTGTTTTCAATCTGTGTTAAAAGAAACCACTGATTTTCACTTTAAACTTACCCAGAATGTTTGGCAAATAAATCAGAAGTAATTTTCAGTCTCAGACCAGTGTAGACCTAATCATTCTTATCTAGCACTGCACTTACAGCTTCTATCACCAGATAGAACTTCATATTGGAAATAGGTGTGCAGTGTAACCAGGACCGATTCATGTAAACATGGGAGATGTTGGAAATAGATGTACTCACCTCTCTGCATGTGTGCTATGGAATATAAGACCTTTGAAAGGAAAAACAACTAATTTAATACCAGGACATTGGTATGAGTGTATTTATTAGGATATGGACCTCATAGGGAGAAGATTACTTTCACATTATCTGTCCATGTTTCCCCAAGTGCTTTCAAATAGCAACAGCAGTATTTACGAAGAGACTACTCAACTCTGTTTGCCACATGTATTTCTCAAAGTACACATTAAGATTGCCATGTCTCAGGATTTCATCATGGTTTTGGCAAGGGTGTCCACATAAGGAGACCTTTTGTTAAACCACATAACTCTGATCTTGTTTATGAGCTCTAAAATTAAATTATCTTGCATAAATGCTCAGGAGATCATTTTCATATTAGTCTCAATGGTCCACAGTACTACCACAAAAGATCCAGTCACAATTCATTCTGTGACACTGGACAGCCTGCCGGCTTCATTGGTGGCACAATGTGCTACTTCATGAGAGTTTCATGACCTACAGACTCTCACGCATCAGGGCAGGGAAAGAGTAGCTAGAAGTACTTCTGCCAGATTTATGGAGAAGCGTTAACTATTGAACAAAGAAAATATATTTGTGCGAAAGAAAGTAGACTACAGTTCAGAGCCTGCAAACTTTATTTGCAAGGGGCCAAATAATGTTTTAGATTTTGCAGGCTATATGACCCATATTTAGAGGCAACTATTAAGCCCTGCTGTTGTATCATGAAAACAGCCATATGCAGGGCACAAATAAATAGGCGTAGCAGTGTTCCAATGAAATTTTATTTATATACGATGGATGACTTGCCACATTTGGCCTCTGAGCCATAGTTTATCAACCCATGCTATAGACTATATCAGTTTTCCATTTATCTAGGATTTTCTTTTGTAAATGTACAAAGTCACTATGTGTAATACCTTATCAGGCTTTTAAAAATTATTTAGCCTATAATCCCAGCACTCAGGAGGCTGAGGCAGGAGGATTGTTGTGAGTTCAAGACCAGCCTGAGCTACAAAGTGAGCTTAAGGCCAGCCTGGACTGCATAGTAAGACCCTGTCTCAAAAAGACAAAAAATAAATAAAAATAAAAATTATTTAATACTTGAAACCATTCAACTAGTATTAGATGCAACCATCTTGCAAGTGAGAGGATTAAGGTACAGAGAACTTGAATAATTTTTCCAAGATTATCCAACCCGCAAGGGGCAGAGGTAGAATTTACACAAAGGCAATGACCTTGCCATCCTCTTTGGTGAGGTGTTAAACTGCTAGAGTTTTCAAAAATTTGTCAACTCTTTCCAAGGTCCCTCAAGCTCTCCAAGTCCAGCTGTACCCAGAGCAGATGACTTGCCGCTCTCAGCCAGTGGATTTCCAGGTTCACTGTAACTCTGCTTCATTTCTAGAAAGAAGACACGGGAGATCTTAAGCTGCCCAAATCCACAAGTTAGCTGGAAGTTACCTAGCACCTTTTCCCAATTTGCTCTAAGTTTAGATGCTGCTGTATTTCCTAAGAAGTAATCAAGGACAATACCATGCTAACAAAGATGCTATTTTTTTTTTAAAACAACAGTAAATACTAACAAAAAGATATCACATGTCAGGTAAAAATTAATGACTGCAGAAATAAGAATACAGGACTTCCACAGGGACTGGGGTTTGATCCAGGGCGTGTCTTGCTGGCCCAGCCCCAGAGTGCACTGAGACAGCAACTGAGACTGGGCATGGTGGTGCATTCCTGTAATCATAGCGCTTCAGAGGCTGAAAATAGGAGGATCGCTAAGAGTTGGGTCTGTGCAGTGAAACCGTGTAGACCCCGTACTAAATACATTAAAAAAAAAAAAACAAGACTTTGGGAGGAGGTGAGTAGAAGGCATTATCAATGAACAAAAAGTAGCCTTCACCAGATACCAAAAATTTGGTCTTAGGCCTCCTAACCTCTAGAAATGTGAGATATAAAATTTTACTGTTTACAAACTCAAAAAGAAAAACTTAAACCAAAGTTCTGCCTTCACATGAAATTAAGGATCATCTAGATAAAAAGAGATGATCTGTGTCACTGTAAAAAACAGTGTAAGTTTGGAGTGCGATCTCTTCGGATTCAGAGTAAAGCAAACAAATCCTGAGCAGCCGTGTTCTGATGGCATTAAGACTAGGAGTTCCACTTTAAGTTGCTGCAGCTTAACATTCCACATGATTTGGCCTTTCTTCACTGTGTATCCCATGTTACCATCTGGATTTTTTTCTTTTGATCAAAACTTACCTCTTTTAGTGGGATTAAAACCACCAGCAATCCCTATAATTAAAGAAGAAAGTAAACTGAACATTCCCTTTTGGAGCACAGAAACTCCCTGCAGTTGCCAAAAAGAATCTGAAATGCTTTAAGATTGAGATTATACAGTCAAATTGCAATTTCAAATCAGCAATTATAAATTACCAGCTTTGTGCAAAGATTTAGACCATACTGAAACTGTTCTCTGAAAAAGCCTCTGGGAAAGGAAAGTGGGAGTTTTCACATCCCATTCATAAAACCTAAGGCCAAGTCCACAAACTTTTCTTCTGCCTTTACTACAGAGAAAAGGAAACCCACTCTTTTCTGTTTGTTGAAATGTTTTGAACTTTCATGTCCTGTGAGAACAGAGAATGCTTGACCTCAAAGGGGTCCACAAATCTTATGCAGGACATTTCTCATAAGTTTAAAACAAAAGTTATTTTGTCATGCAAATGTGCCTTGTCATTCATGAAGGACACCACTGTTATGCTGTGACCAGTTCTGAAATTTTTGTTGGATGAGAAAGACATGAAAAGACAGAACACCTGTGAGCTCTATTATGTGTGAAATAGAGGAAATGTAACAGAAACTTATACTAGGAAACTAATACTCATAGTATTAGTTTCTGATTACTTAAAACATATTTTTTTGTTTGTTTTAGAAATTCTGATTGGGAAAATCGTTCTCTTTTATATTAATGCCTTCATTTAAAGTGGACCTCTCCGTCCTCTTGCTCGAGGTCAAGGCTTGCTCCTGCGCACCCTGGAGGCACCTCCTATAACACACTCCGCAGCATTTTCAGTTGTCTTTCTCTCAAGCTCCCACTCCCCATGTTCAACTAATGTAGTTTGCAGTCTGAGGACTGTTGAGTGTTCATGACTATGATATGCAAGGCATGGATGACCTGGCTTTGCAAGCGCCCTAGATGTCCCCTGGAGGAGTCGCTGACATAATTAAGCAGCAGAGCCTCTCCCCCTGGAACCGTGTGCGATTCACTGCTGCACCCCGAGGTACCTTCACAGCAGCGGTTCCGCAGCTGCTCCATCAACCTGCACCTCCACGCTGCTTCTCCCCAAGTCCTCCCAGGAGCCCAAGAGCTGCTTCCAATGCAGATGGCTGCCTTGGCTTCACATTCTCACCTTGGTTTTGCTAAATCCTCACTTTCTTTACCTTGACAAGATTTTATGTTTTGTTGTGCTGTCTCCTGGTGATGTTAGCTGTTTTAAGCTTTGAATTAAAAAATATGAGCTCTATTATTATGTATTGAGTACCTGTGAACTAAGTGTCATTCTGATTGCCCTATTTACATAATTAGTATTTTCTTTATATGAGCAATTCAATTTTCCTCACATCAATCCCGATAGCAACTCCCTGAATTATATGTATCCCCAGTCTTCAGAATCTGAGCCCTGGATATCAAGTGAGAAACAAATAGGACAGTAATAATGGTTCACACCCCAGTTTTGCTCCCTGAAACACACCACCTTAACAATTTAGCAGTGTTGTACATTGAGAACTGACATAAAACAGCTTGTAAATGAATCCTCATAAGTTACCTTCAACCACACATTTTTTTAAAAGAATAATTTTTGTTAGACTCAAACGAGCTGCTTCATAATGTTTCGTTTGCAGATGCAGCTCAGAACTTGACAGATTAGGGCAGTGGTGCGAGAGGCCCACAGTACATAAGTAACAGGTCTGGAGCTGCCACCACCAAGGGAGTCTTCCTGATCTGTAGGCTCTTCAGTCACTGGCTACTGTTGCCAGTCATCTTTCTGTGCAGATTAGCAAACTCTCTCATTCTCTGCTTTTACTTCTTTACTAAAGTGAAATTTACCGTCTCCTTTCCTGCACTCTGGCCCTGAGGTAAGCAAATGACTCACAGTTGACTCTCATCATTCTGAAGCCTCCTATGTTCAACAACACCGTTAGTGTCAGTGTCGCCGTCTTACCCCATGAACCTCAGTGGTGCATTGTCTTGCTAGCATCAGTACATTTTCCCCTCCAGTTGGAACAGTCTTGCCTTGTATAATCCAACACTTATAGGAGCAAGGCATCATCATTTTGTGGCCTAGAAACATTCAGAGAAAAAGGATTTGGCTACAAGGCAAATAGTGCTGCTGAGAGCTGCAGTCTAGAATTGCATGTCAGTAAAGACTTCAAGTCTGGGTTCTGCCACCTCTTTTCTGTGAGACTTTGAACAATTTGCCTTATCCTCTGCATGTGTGAAATGGAGACAAGACTGTAGCTCCCACAAGCTGTGAGCTAACATTCAATGAGATTAGATGAGAAATTCACAGAGCGAGGTACTGAATAACGAGTACAGTACACCTGTACATTATTCTTAGTAATTTTCAGTGTGCCTGTTAGCTGGCATGACTATATAAAAGGATATTCAGGTCAACAGACATTTCTACATGTGTTTGTCATTATTAAAAGCAGAACACAGGATTAAACTATAGACTTTGTTTGTGCCCAAAGGAAACCCAATTCCTTGCATTTCTGATTTTGAAGGAACAAGAACATAAGAAAAATAGTTTTAAATGAAATCCTATGACTTACCCTATCTTTAGTCCTTTGGAAACATACTCTGTGCTTAGGAGTGCCCTAACAATTATTAGTCATCATTACTAAATAACAGATATGCAGACATAGAGTTTGCCAAATGATAAACTATCAATTATTCTTTTACTATAATAAAATATTCTGTGATGCATGCTTTTATTAAGAAGTCATCTGGGGATCAAGGAGATGGTGCAATGGAATAATCGCTTCCCTGGCAAGCACAAGGGCTTGAGTTCAATCCACAGTTCCACCAAAAAGAAATAGAAAGAAAAAAAAGGGGAGGGGCCGGGAAGATGGCTCAGTGGAATAAGCGCTTCCCTGGCAAGAACAAGAGCCTGAGTTCAATTCCCAGTTCCACAAAAAAAAAGTCATCTGGAAGATTTCCTTTACACAATTCTGAGATCACAGTGGATACTTAACCATTACTTATTTAATTAAAGGCCAAATTGAAAAGTGCAGATGCCAGCGCCTGTATATACTCTCTCTTATTATTTCTCACTTGTTATGTATTCTCTCTCGCTTTACACTCCCTGGCAGCATAAAAATGATATGCCTATTTTATGTGTGAAGCAACTGCGTGTAAGAAAGCATAATTTCCAGTGTAAACATCTAGTACACTGGATAAAGTAACTAGTAATTAGTACCTCAAGATACTAATCTTGGCCCAACTTCAAAACTCAGGTTGTTTTTTTACCATGCTGTGTTGCCTGCCAAATTTTACAAAGAAAGATATACAATTTTCAAATCAGTCAGCAGCTCTGCCTACAGAATGTCTTACTCTCCCCATTACGAATCTGATAACCTGTTGTGGGGTGGGGGATGGCAAAGTTTAAAGAATACAAAAACCTCTCTCTCACATAAAGAGAGAAACTTTATATTCAGAAAATAGGAGGTAAAAAAAATCAATACAACTGTGATCTGAGGTAACCATTCAGTTAAAAATATGACACTTTTTCTGGCTTGCAAGGAGGCTTCATATAAATTAGCTGCAATTGCAAACTAACTAGAAAACTAGTTGCAAACATAACTTGGCAATTTGATTACTTAATAATTGGAATAAAGCATCACGGGGCATAGGGAGACTGCATGCATAAATGAAGTTTCTCTAATTTTAATGAATCATATTTTTAGGAGATAAGCCATAGTTAAAAGTTACGATAGATGCCAATTAAGGAAGCTATAATCATAAACAATTTGCCTCTTCCTGGAATAAAATTTAATCAATCTAGTATCATTTCCTTTTCATCTGTGCAAAACAAACAGTTTGTAATTTATTTTTGTAATTATGCCAAAAAACTGAAAAAGTAAAAAAAAAAAAAAATAGAATAGAATCTAAGGACTAGCACAGAAATTCAGCATCAACTCAAATGTGCAGGCAGAACTCTAGGTACTTCTAGTAAAAAAAAAGACCAGGTTAGCCCTTGAAGAATCTCCACAGAGTCAAGAAAGCCAATAGCAGATAAAGATTCCTCGTTCTGCTAAGTCTCCCACACTATCAATAATAAAGAAATTCAGATTTCATCACTTTGATAACTAGGTTTCTCAAAATGTTGCTAGACACTTCTGTTGTAGAAGTAGTCCGACGTCATTTTTCCTGTAGAATCAACTTGTTATCGGGAAGAAAAGGGAGCACAAGTCTAAAATAAAATAATGCAAGGTAAGGCTGTGAGGAAAAGCAAAAATAAAAGCACCTACACGCCTTGTTTTATTCATGAAGCTAACGGAAATTGCTGGCAGAAATGAACAGGCTATGAAATCTCAATCTAAAATAAAAATATCTCTAGAATTCAGTCTTCTCTCTTGCATGTAGCTATTTGTGAAATGTAACAACGAAGATCAGAAACAAAAATTGTTCTTAATTTTATAATAAGGCTCAATACTCTAAAAACTGAATTCATATAAATCAAATCACAGCACTGTGCTTCTGAATATAACAGAAGCAAGGAAACCTATGAGCTGGACAAATGTTCTTCCACATACCTAGCACCAGAACTCAATAGTGTAGGAAGGCATTAAGAAATCTCCTCTTAATATGCATATATTCCTATTTTTTAAAATATTTTTCCCCTCATATTCTGTAAGGACATAAAGTTCAATACATCAATACTTGGTGGAAAATACCTGTTCCACGTTATGCCTAAGATGCTTGATATTTAGACAGATAGTCAGGGTAAACCGAACTGCACATGTTGCAGGGTAATATCAGCTTCTCTTCTGGAGGGTTAACAACCTAAGTTTGCAGATCAAAAATTAGAGAAAAAGAAGGGCTGCAAGGTCAGCCAACATTTTGACCCTAGCCTTTCAAGGTCAGTGAGGACTCAGGACACAGGAGAACCTGTACTGTAACCTTGTAACTCAGTTATGCCCTAAATTTTCTGATCAAGGAGATGATGGAGCCACAGAGGAATGTGATCTATAGTGTGCTTAAGGAGAATCGCTTGGAAAGAAAACTTTCTCTCAGGCTTTCACAGAGAGCAAATTGGTCAAGCAATGGCCATGACTCATCCACATAGCTGACACTGACAAAGGATCTACAAATTGCTGTACAGGGTTACAGGATAAATACTGAGGGAACTTGACTGATCTTATCAGATACAAAAGTTACATTTCTTGTTATATAGGTCTTGCTTTATCTTGGTCTTAATCATCCAGCAGAAAAGTATAGAAATAAGGTGTATAAAGTAAAGCCATATTAGTATGCTGAGGTGTAAAAGGCTCTAGTCAACAGAGCCTTCTGTGGATGACCCACTACTATTGTGGACTGCTGGACTGTATTGGAGTGTTTCGCTGAATTCAAACACCTATAATAAGTGAATGCCAATAGAATACCCATCTCTGACAGGATTAAACAAAAAAAGGGGATACAAAGGAAGGACCATTTTATATTTGTATACACAGAATAGTTAAGACAGATATGCAGCTACTTTCGCTTAATTCTATGAGAAGAAAGATTTGTACTAATAGTGTTTGGACAGGAGACCCTGTCAGCTTCTTCTACTATGGATATCCACTAGGAAGATAGCAATGTAAAAAGTATTAATTATTGAAATCGTCTTATTAATCAGCTTTGAAACTGTCTCATTAATATGTGTCTCTCAATAAAACAAAATTAAATTTTAAAAAAAAGAAAGAAATCTCCTGTTGTGAATGTGTGGGCATTTGACTCTCCAACTTTACAGCTCAGGCTTTTAAACAGCCTGACTCAATAAATCTAAATATTTACCTGACACAAAAACTATAGGTGACAGAAATTTTATAAGATGGCACAGAGAGAGCACCACAAGGGAAAAGTGAAAGATAAAATTTATGGTATCATGAATTAATAAAACGCTATTAAGATCTTTAGCTAAAAATCCCAAAAACAAACTAGTTACTCCTGAACAGCTATTTCAGAAAACACTTAAGTTTTCCATTTCAAGTTATAAAAGCCTTAAGAAAATTTTGGAAATAAAGGAAAATCCTCACCCATATCTCTAACTCTTTAATAATCATTTGTAATATTTCCAGATGGTATTATTTTTTCACATATAAAAAAACCTTTATCTTAGTTTTGTAGAAATGTATTGTATGCTACTTGCTTTTTTCACCTTGTTTCTTAAAAATGTTTTCATATTGTTACGTAGGGCTATCAGATATTTAACAGCTACATGATATTTCAATATATGGATATAGTATAATTTATTTACACAGTCCCTACAGAATACCAAGCCATATGTGTGTTTCTTAATAAAGCAAAGAAAAAATACTCTCTAGCTCTATAATTTCTGTTTAAGAGATTAAAAACACTAAAAATGATAAAATTTTGCTTTTAAAAACAATGCTGCATCGCTTCTCGCCCTTTTGCCTAAGATCAAGTATAATGACGCTGCATCAAGCACTCTGGTATTTGAATCTGAATGCAGGTACACAATACAGTAGCAGAACAAAACCTCAGACGTGGGTCTTCTACAGTTGGAACCTATGTAGGTAAGGCCATAGTGCATGTTGGATTTTAGAGCCTGGCTATTTCACATTGGACACAACACACAGTAAATATTCTTCATGTTGCTTAACAGCCTCCAAAATTAAAGGTTTCCTGGGTTATTATTTTTTAACCCAGGAATAGACCAGCTTTCTCTCTGCCTGTAGAGTATAGCTGCCCCAATTACCTTCTCCTGTAGCAGCGAAGGCCAGCCTGTCAGCGATCTCAGTGACAACAGGCAGCCACAGGCAGCACGCACGCCACGGCTTCACCACCAGCACCCTCCCCACACACAGGTATGTGTACAAGCATAGCAGAGGATGGCGCACAGGAACACCAAACTGTTAACGCCGGTTATCTAATTTTTGTCTTTATATTATAACTTGAGCCACTACAATATATGTGTATGTCTTAATAAAGCAAACAAAAAATACTCTCTGGCTTAAAAAAAAAAAAAAAAAGTAAACATAAATGTGTTCATTACCACACTGAAAAAAGAAAAAGTATGGTATCTTAAAAATTAACTTGGGAGTATTTAAATAGTCTCAGCAGGGGCATCAATCCAGTTTGAAAATAACCACTCCTTGTAAACTTTTAAATAACAACAATTATTCTTTTCTTTTCTCTCCAATGATACAGCCAAATGCAAGAATAAAGAAACCCATATTCCATTCCAGATAAAATTAACCTTTGTTTCACCTAAACATCAAGCTTGGTCTAATTAGTAAAGGGGCCAGACCAGAGAATGATAACCAGCCCAGAAGAAAAAGAAACACATGACTAAGCAGCAGATGGCTGCTTGAAATTCAATGAACAGACATTTTTTGATTTGACAGCCCGGCCAGGAAAGGTCTTCAGCTTAAGCTCTTTCAGGAGAGCCTTGGGTGCGAGGACCACAGGGCTCCATCCACTCCGCCCATGGCCCGTCCTCCAGAGCTGGCTTCCAAAATGTATGAAAAGCTTCACGTTTACATCCTGCGAGCACAGATCAGAGACGCTCAGAAAGCAGGTTAACGCTCTCTTGGCTTCCGGGCTTAGAAAAGCAGAGTGAAGGAAAGCCTTTTCTAGCTTCCCAAGCAACCATATCTTTTTCTGTTTTTCATTATTCTGATACTTTTTCCTTCTTACTAATGCATGTCTAGTGCGAACGTTTACACTTTTTTTTTTTTTTTTTTTTTTTTTTTGGTGGAACCAGGGATTGAACTCAGGTCCTTGTGCTTGCCAGGAAAGCACTTATTCCACTGAGCCATCTCCCCAGCCCTCCTCCATCTCTTAATCCCTATCAGAATGATTTCCTCTAAACTTCCTCTTTTTTATCTTTAATTTCACTCTTCATTTATACTTTGGCTCACATATGAGAGAAACCATGCAGTGTATGGGCTGGCGGCCCTCATTCGATCCACTGAACATTGTAGTCTCAAGGTGCCTCCATTTTCCTACAACTACACCTTTCTTAAATTATCTTCTACAAATACCATAACAGACTGTTACCAAAGATTTGTTGACAACCCTGTGAAGATAAACTCAGGCCTCAAGACAAGCCTGAGGGATAGAAATAGGGGAACTTTGGAAACACAAACAAGCTGCAGATAGAAGACAATCCCACAATCGTACTTCCACGTGTTTCTCAATTTTACGTTAAATGAGCACAACCGTTGCCACCAGACCTCAAACCATACTGAACTGTCCACCCAAATCAGAAAACTTCTGAGCTGCAAGTGGCTATGGTACCTTCTAGAGAAAGATCTCAAATGCAGCTCAAGCCATAGATGTTTCTGACAAGGTATAAGTAAAATATATGCATCTTTTAAGTATTACTATTTTCATAAAAATATCTATAAAAATAAGGTGAAGAAACAGATGTGGAGAGAAGAGACTATGGCCCAGTAGAGCTGAGAGTTCTTTAAGAAACTGCAGCTCAAAATGTATCTAAATAAAAAAAAAAAAAAACTGGTGGTTTTTAACATCAGTTTGAGGTTACTGTCAAAATCTCATAGGTTTTGTTTTTGGTTTTTGTTTTCTTTCTTCAACTTAAAAAAAATTATATCTGGTTCTCTGTATTAAGTCCCTTAAAATTCAGAGTTCTCCAAAGATTATTTTTCCTAGATTCAATATCCTTTTCACTAGCAGAAAATTCTAAATTGAAGACTTACAAATTAAAACGCAAATCTTTCTTTTCTCCCCTAAATAACTTTACAAACATGTCAAACTGGAAAAGGAAGTTAGAGTTAGAATTTGGGAAGCTATAAGAATTTTTCGTTTCTAAAGGATTGGATATGACTGCCAACAATTCCGTGGTTTTAGCTGCTTTCAAAAGGAGGAATGTGATAATAGCTCCTGGGTGGAATAATTTTGGCTGGACTTGATTAAATCTAAGCCTAAATTTACAGAGAACAGCTTGGGCCGCTTTTTTTTTTTTTTTTTCTTCATAAGAAAGAGCGTTGCATTTCATCTTGCTGTGGCCTCGCCAGATCCAGGGCCTTTTGGGAGTCTGGCACTAGGTTAGACACTAACAAAGCGAGCTGCAATACCCTGGGTAACACGAGTTGTATAACTCCAATCAACACTAATGAGTGTGTGTCTCACTAAAGCTCTGCATGTGTAAGTTTGGAAAGGAGTATTAAATGACCATAAGGTCCGCTCCTTTTACAAAAGACTATTTATTAAGCTCCCACAAAAAATCAGCCCAAATGAGAATGGGTGACATGCTGTGCACTTAGATAACCAGTGCTCTTGTCTGTATTCTATTGTCTCTGTCTTGTAGTAAATCAATCATTTTATATCCCCTAGGTATGGATACAGATTTTGTATCCAATATCTTAAACTGTGTTCTTGACATTCTACTGGTGACTTTAAGCCATAGTAAATGATGTAGCATAGTAGATGATGTAAACATCACTGGGGACAATTCTAAAGAAAATGTCAAATTCTTGAAAAAAAATGTCAAATTCTCTACACTGCACTGGATAGCTCCTTGATTCTGTTCTGAATACAAATACTATTGCATTTATACTATTGAATTTATACTATTCGATCTAAATCTAATTACAAATACTATTAAATATTTAAAAACTTCCCCATGAATTCTGGTCCCAGAACAAGAGGAAGTAAATATATGCATTCTTCTCTGTTCCTTCCATTGATAGTGCAGCTAAAATCTTTGAGTATCACATTTAAAACATAAACTGAGAATACAAAGGAATCAAAAAGAAAAGTACGGAATGTTTTTCTTCACAGGATCTAGATGACATGAAAAAAGGAGAGCTATCAGACAAGAGGAAGGGGTAGGGGATGGAGGAGGAAAATGGATCAAATATGTATATACAATATATTAATCCATATATGAAAATACCACAATGAAATTCAGTATTTTATCTAATTAATATGAATATATATTGGAAAAATATACACTGAAGAACATGAAAATGGAGCCAGCAAGATAGCTCAGCAGACTAAGTACCTGCTTAGGCAACAGCAGATACCAGAATTCAATTTCTGGCACCACAGGCCACACTGACCCCGCCCCTGGGCACTGAGACAGACCCCGAGCCCGGGCATGGCCTGTAATCCCACCACTGAGGAGGCTGCAAACAGGAGGATCACTATGAATCCAAGCTGCACAGTAAGACCCTGTACCAAACACTAGAAGAAAAGAAAAAAAGAACATGAAAATAGAAAACTGGCTATGAGCCTCAGGATCCAAGAAAAAATCCAGTGGTGAATTCTCTGGGGTTTGGGGGTTTAGATTTGCTTGCTTGCTTGCTTGCTTGCTTTCTTCTTTTTTTCCTTTCTCTTTTGGCTTCATATATACCAAATTTAGAGCTGGAAATATCAGCATAAACAGCAATAGGCACAGACCAAAAATATCTCTCAAAAAAGCAAGCATCCTAGCTGAGCACAGCGACACATGCCTACAATCCCAGCTAAGAGGGAGGGTGAGGCAAGAAGATCACAAATCCAAGGCCATCCTAAGAACTGGGCATGGTGGCACAAGCCTGTAATTCCAGAACTCAGGATATTGAGAAAGGAGGATCACTAGAGTTCGAGACCAGCCTGGAGGCTACCACAGTGAGTACAAGGCCAGCCCAAAATGCTTGGCAACTCCCTGTCTCAAAAAACAAAACAAGGCCACCGTAGGCAATGTCCTGAGACTATGTCCCAAAATTTACAAAATGGCTGGGGATGTAGCTCAGAGTGAAGGTCCTGGGTTCAATCCCTAGTGCTAGAGACAAAGAGAGAGGAAGGGAGACAGGTGAGAAGAAAAGCTAGTTTCTTGTAGCCAAAAGACCCAGAAAACTGTTATACATTTCCACCGTTACCTAGCTGTTGTGAGGTACAACTCCACAGCACGAAAAGAAGCTCCAGTTTTCATCCTGTGTGGTCGTAACAAGCTGTGCATCGCCCCAGTCTGGTGGCTGTGGAGACAGCTGAGCGGAAGGCCTGCGTGGTCACCACCTTGCAGCAGTGATGAGGTCCCCAGTACAGTATCACAGGACCCCTTTAGGTAATAACAAGATCCCCTGCTGCTCCCTAACAGCATGGCATGAGCAAAGCCTACCGAGAAGCCGGAATTCCCACCTGCACCCAGCAACAGCGAGGCTCCCAGTCCCGGGGCCAACAAATGTCAAGTGGGCCTGTGAATCAGCATCTCATCACGGAGACACAGCAGCAACGCTCGCGACTCAGAGGAGGAGGAAAGGCTGTGCTTGGGCTGTCTGGCTCCAAGGCAGGCACATCAGGGCAAAGAGCAAAGAGGAGCCACGCGGGGTGCTGGATGACAGCTGAAGCACTGAGCCCGCCGCAGGATGCCCCCTCCCAGGCAGGCCCAGAGGGTGTCGACTGATCGCCCTAAGGAAGCTCGGTGGTCACAGGGGGAGACCTAGACTCCAACCACGATCTGGCAGTAAAGTCTCAACTGAAATAATGGAAAAGGATAATCACAGACGCTGACCTGGGATGGCACCTGGGTTGGAATTCTCTCAAACATATTTTCAGACAAATAAATTTAGAATTAATTAACCGAATTATACCTTGGTTTTATCATCCCTACAATGAAACATCTAATAAGATATGGTAAGAAATAATTTAACATATGAAAAGAAATGTTTTGTGGTCATTTTCTACATTGTACATTGTAGAGCTGAGCAAGATCAGGCCTTCCTTTATTGATGACTATTTCATGTGATCTAGTTCAAGCTCAAGTTAGATAGCTATTAGTCAAAGCTTACTAGTAAAGCAAGCTGACTAGTAAAGCAAAGCGTCTTTCCAACACACCGAAGAAAATACTGGCCTGCAGGATGAGCAGCAAAGAGCAGGTCTCAGGCATGAGGGTGCGGGCAATGGCAGCTCCATCCCTGCCTCGGGTGCACCTTACCTTAAGAATAAAATGTGTTACAAAGCTCACAGTGTTTACAAACCCATGTTATTCACCAACCCAAACAACCAAAAGAGCCACAAGTTTCTCTTTCTCTATAACTAATACTCCATTGCATAAAAATACTCATAAGTGAAATAAATGGGATCCCCATGTGTAAACATCATATTGTCTTCCCCAGTGTAAGAATCCAAATGAGTAAATGAAATCCAAAAGATACACAGGAGACTGTGAATGGGAAAGAAACTGCTCAAAAAGAGAGAACTGAGATGAGGGAAAGGAGAAAAGAAAGAGAGAAGGAAAAAGAGAAAAGAACATGTATATGCACAAGATAGCTAAGATAATTATACTCCTGATTTCCATTAGTTTGATAGGAGTAATTAATGCTTAATTTTTTGACCAATTTTACATTTTTTCATGCTTTGCCTGGAAACTGAACAACTACTTTGAAGACAACAATATGCAATATAACAATCACTGTTGCATTCTTATCATCTTGTTTTTTGAAATTCCGTATCATTTCTTTTTTCTTTTTGCATTTTAGGGAATGATCTACAGGGTGTTCAGTTTCTCACTACTAGACTGGGCTCCTAGTGATCTGCCTGTTTATAGTCTCCCAAGAGCTAGGATTACAGGCGTGTACCACCACGCCCAGTCTTGCAACACCAAACCCTGTCTCTGTATCATTTCTAATGGGTTTTTAAATTATTTTTTTTATCTTTAAAATTTAAAAAATCAGGCCTGGAAAGATAGCTCAGTGGTCTAAGTGTCTCCCTGGCAAGCTCAAGGACCCAGGTTCAATCCCCAGTACCACATGCCATGCTGGCCCCACGCCAAGCTGGCCATCAGCACTAGGCATGTTGGTGCACACTTGTAATCCCAGTG
>PVKA01012443.1:28168-57901 GCA_004027165.1 Ctenomys sociabilis
TTTTTTTTTTTTTTTTTTTTTTTTTTGGTGGAACTGGGGATTGAACTCAGACCCTAGCATTTGCCAGGGAAAGTGCTTATTCTACTCAGCCATCTCCCTGGCCCCAAAAATCATAATATTTAAAAAATCAAAAGCCAATTAAGAAGCTGGCACAAGTATAGTCATACATATCTCAAAAAATAAACAGATTATAAAGCAAATAAATCAAATGCATATGAGAATTATTTAAGATATGAAAAAATGTGTCACCTAAAATTATGGGGGAATAACTGGGTCAGGGAAATAGTTCAGTAGAATAAGCACTTTCCTGGCAAGCGCAAGGGCCTGAGTACAATCCCCAGTACAAAAATAAATTAATTAAATTATGGAGGAGAGAGACAATTTAGTAATAGTGAGTGAAAAACTAGATTTCCATTAGAAAAAAAAGTTAGTGTTACAACCACCCTGTACACCAAGCTAATTCTAACGGGATCAATTTTAGATGGAAAAATACAACTGCAACAGCAAGCAGAAACATTGAAACAAAAGACTGGAGGCCGATTTAATTACATCAACGGGCACTGATCAGGATCATTCCCCGAATATCAGACCCTGAGCTGGCTCTGCTGCTCTAGGGTTTCTATGTGGTTAGCAGGCAGGAAGTACAGAGGAGGGAAGGCTTTTCAGCTGGGGCCTGGCTCTTCCAGCATGCATCACAGGGACTAGCCGTGCACCCTGGTGACCAGCTATTCCTAAGGAACTAAAGTAACAAGAACTATAATAGGAACTATTAGCTGGGCAACGAGCAAAATGAAATATACGGGGGGGAGCTCATCTTCTGCCCCAAAACAATAGAATTACTAAGAAAACAAAACACAGAAATTATAGCCTGGGCTATCTCAAAAAAAAAAAAAAAAGCTAAGCATAGTGCCTGCCTGTAATAGCAGCATCTAGGACACGGAGGCATGAGGACCCCTGTGAGTTCATGGGGCCTGAACTGCACAGTGAAACTCTGTCTCAAAGTGTCCCCCCCCCCACATATACACACACAAATACCCTATTTCAAAAAACAAACAACAAACAAAAAGTGAAAGCAGGACATGCTGCCTTTTGTGTAAAAGTAATAAAACAAGAAAACATCTCTCATTTGCTTATATATGCATAAAGCTGTAGAATAATTCATAGGAAAGCACTTATACTAGCTGTCCAGCAGTTAGGCAAGCAAGTAGGAACCCTTTGCTTTTTTTGCACCATTCCAAACTTTGTCTAAAAATGGGTTTAAAACAACCTTTCAGCAGGTCAGGAAAAAATTATTTGATTCATTATAACTTCCATTAAAAGGCCTCCCAAGTCAGGCACACTTCTAGTCCCACCTGTTTACGAGGCTGAGGCAGGATGATCACTTGAGTCTAAGAACAGAGTGAGACCAATCTGAGGGAGGCAACTGGCATTCAAGTGAATTCTTTTTAAGGCCGACTGATCCTGGTAAACACTTCTGAAGCAGAGGACTAAAGGTCGTAAAATACTATAAAAAGCACATATATCAAAATGCCAAAAGATGATTTCCTAGTGGGTGATCTAAGAAATTGAATTTTTAATATGAATATTGATAAGATACTTTTGCAAATTTTAAAGACGCAACTGGACCATGTGAAATTCTGAGACCTAGCTGTGCCATATTGTATTTAAGGGATGCAAAATACAAGGAAAGGACAACAATGAAAGCAAGCAGGCAGCAGGGAAAGGAAGTCATTTTCACAGCACTCGGGTAACTGGTAGAAGAATATAAAGATCCGCAGTTCATCACAGCATAACCTCAAGTCTGACAGCGAATCCAGCAGCTCTCCGGGTGTGTTTGTTCATTTGTTTATTTTATTCATGCATTTGCTCCACACTGGCAACTTGCCTCTCATTTTAAACAAAATAAACATAAAAGCAGAAGGGAATATATTCTCCAAATGTATAGACCTACAGGGATGAAAATCAGCTTAAAGAAGCAATTCTTTTAGTAAACCTTCAACTAAATTATAAGGGACAGCATGACTATAATCACAAAAGCGAACACTCCTAAGACATTGAACAGCAAACATAAACATTGTAAACATAAACATTTTCACAACCACTAGTCACTTCCATCTAAACTGTACTTATTAAATTATCTGCAATGTAAATGTGGAAATAAATCAGACCCGCATGTGTAGACACCATATTGCCTTCCTCGTGTAAGATCCTGAAAGAGTAAATAAAGTCTGAAAGGTGCACTAGACACTCTGAGAGGAAAAGAATCTCTTCCAAGGGAGGAACAACTGGGATGGGGCAAAGGAGGAAAGAAAGGAAAAATATATCTGTGTAGACACAGGACAACTTGGATAATTGTATTGCTGAGTCCTATTGGTCTACTGAAAGGAACACTTATGCTAATTGTTTTTTCTTCTTCTTAGTTGTTTTTGCCAACTTTTTGGACCAATTTTGCCTGCTTATATCTGGTAATCAGAACGAGTAACGTGAAGGTAACAACATGCAATACAACAACTATTGTTGAATTATTATTTTGTTTAGTGAAATTTTGTATCATTTCTAATTTTTTTACTATTTTTATTATCTTTAAGAAAATAAAAATAGAAATAAAAAGATAAAAACTGGAGAGAACACATAGCTTTACTATGAATTTTTAAAATATTTTTCCTCAAGAAAAGAGAAAGTGGCGAGATAGCTCAGCGGTCTAAAGCACCTGCTTAAGCAAACTTAGGCCAGCACAGGGACTGAGGTTCAAACTCCAGCACCTCGGGCTGCACCAGCTCTGACCTGAGGAAAAAAGAAAGAATGAAAGAAAAGAGAAAGGAAGGGCCAGGGAGATGGCTCGGTGGAATAAGTGCTTCCCTGGCAATCAGAAGGGCCTGAGTTCAACTCCCAGTTCCACCAATAAAAAAAGAAAAAAGAAAGGAAATTTACAATAGAAAATATACATTTTAGATGGAGATCTGATAATGTAAAACTGGAATTTAAAACTTTATGGGACATCCACATTCTAGCCTGAGTGCATCAGCTAGACAGTAGTGTACGTGTCGCTGGATATTTACCCTCATGCGCTCTGTCTCGCTTTTCCATGCTCGGGTTAGGCACCAGACGTCCTCCTCCTCGGCGCTCTCGGAGCGCCCTACCTGCTTTCCTCTCAAATTCTATCATCGTGTTCCTTTCTCTGTCTCACGCCCTGAGGAGATTTCTAGCCAGACGTGGCAATGCACGCCTGTAACCCCAGCATTCAGGAGGCTGAGGCAGGATAATCAGCACAAATTAAAAGCCAGCTGGGCCACATAGTGAATTCAGAGCCACCCTGGACTACACCGAAAGAGCTCATCTGAAGAAAACAAAACTAGATGGATTCCCAGGGGCCAGGACCCTGTGTCATTCTCCATCGTACAAAACCTAGTACAGTGTCTGAGTCATGAGTGACACTTTTATTCAAGTGTCAAAATTCAAGAATTACAGAACATATTTTATGTACACATGACCTTTTAAATAGCCAACAGTTTCATTTAGGTTGACATCATTTAGCTTTTATGTATGCTTCACTTAACAAAGCAAATTTAAAAGATTAAACATATGAAGAATGGAATCTTAAGAGATTATAATAGTAAATAAATTCCTCATGGCTAATTTTCTTTCTCTGTTCATATAACTCACAAGTAGTTGTAATTACAGTCTATGGTGACAGTGTATTTGTATTCAAATAACTAGAAAGTGTTCAAGACTATTTTGGTTCTTTATAATTAAATTTTTAGTGGGCCCTTTAGACTTTGGGTGTTCAAAGTCTTAGATGTCAGTAGAAATGAAGAATTAGCAGACTCCGCTAGGGATGGGTGAAGCTACCCTGCCTCGGATGACCAGTAGGTGGCAGCATATTCCCGGGAACTGTCTCGAGAATACAGTGCCTCTTTTTCTTTTGTATATTCAGAGATCTACAGAATTACACTATGCAATGCAGGATAAGAAAAATCCAATTATTCTATTAGCACCAAGCAAATGGTTCTAAAGTTGTAAAGTTTATGGAAGAGTTTCAATCAGGTTTCAACTAGATCCAGTGTTACCACTGTTGCTAATTATCATTACTTGCTCATTCACAGTAAGTATAACTAAAATAGCAAAGTTCCTTCCAAGCCCGAGGGAAAAAGGAACTAGATTGGGAAAAGGGCTGAAAAAGTGAGAAATTAAAGCCCGGCATGGTGGCACACACCTGTAATTCCAGCACATGGAGGGCGGCAAGAGGATCATGTGAGTTCAAGCACAGGCTGGGTACGCAGTGAATCCAAGGCCAGCCTGAACTACATAGCAAGACCATGTTCCAAGCATGGTGAGAACTTGAAAACTGCTCAGGCGACTGAGAAGAAGCCTCACGTGCACACACAATGACTTTCAACATAGCAGGCATTTTTGCTCCATGTTGTATTAACCTTTACTACTGACATACATACAATTAATCATAATGCAGTCACATGGCTACAAAAACTAGCAAGGATTTTCAGGCCACGTAATTCAGTCATTATGTAAGTAAGGTCTTCTGTAGAAATGGAAGAATGTATCTCAGGACACAGGTAATTATGTTTAAACCAATTATTTTATACTTGCTGCAATTTTTCATACCTGTAGGATGTTACTGTATGCAATTCTTTCACACATTAATAAAATTATGGGAAAATTTTAGGCAACTTGGTTTTCTTATACTTTTTATTATTACTTTTAAAGAATACAAAATAGGGATAGAACAAAACAGCATTATACAAGGTACAAGATTTCACTAAACAAAGTAATAGGAATCCAACAATGGTTGCTGGATTACATGATGCTATGTGCAAATTAGTTTTTCAGATTACCAGATATAAACGTGTAAGTTTTGTTTTAAAAAAAAAAAATAACTAAGAAGTTATAAGAAATTCAAGAGAGGAAAAAAATCAGAGTAAAAACAAAAATTATAAGCATTAACTGCTCCTTTCTTTTTATATATTGCTCATATAATTAGAATTCTCAAAGTAGAAAGGAGTAGGCAATAAATATTTAAAGATTTAAAATTTCTGAATTTAATTCAACTTATAATACAACATTTCTAAGAAAAATGAACCTTTTGCACAAGAAATTTAAATAAAATCATACCAAGATACACAAAAATGAAATAGTCCAAAACATATTATAAAGAAACAATGGTTAAAGCATATACATAAAAAATATTAGCTATGGAAGAATGAAATTAAATAACATCTTATTCCACATTAGAAAGAAAAAAAAGGACTAAGTGCATAAGAAACTAGACTAATTAAAGGACTGAAAGAAAAAATAAGGATCTATCCTCTTTGAATTTCAGACTTAGCAAACATACCTTTGAAAACTAAAAGTAAAATATTTTCTAGTTACACAAACTTGAAATATTTTAATACCTCCAGACATAGCATATAGGAAATAACAAAGAGCATAATTCGAAAGGCATGAGAAGTTGCAGTATGCTCCTGGATAAACAATAAGGAGCTCTCAAAGTGATAGTTATGCAGGACTATATAAAATATATTAGATGAACCCTTATTTAAAAAGTCATTGAAGATTTCTATGAAACAGTACCAATCTTATGTCAGGTTATACATGTATTTTTTTCATATATATGTGTGCATGTGTGTGTATGAAGGACAGGAAAGAAGTCATATAAAGTCAACCGAAAATAGAAATATACTTTTTAAAGTTTCTAATACTAGATGTCTTTTAGATAAATTGCAATTCAAAGACACAGTATAAATCTTAAAACAAAAATTAAGATTAAGCAATATTCAGAAAATTACTGATTAATTTAAACTTAAATGTTTAAAAACAGTTGAACTAAGAAAAAGTTTTTATGATAGTAAAGAAATAATAAGAATAAAACATTAGATAAATGCTAGAATGACAAATAAATGACCATCACCTCTGACAGTTTGGGGATAGGATATTGCACAAAGTTCTAGTGTGCTGTGGACATGGATGATGACCATGACATTTACTGGTGGCCAGGTGTCACTTGTGTGACTGAGCTACAGCTATTTTCTTCAAAGCCACTCTGTAGTCCCATATGGAATCTTGACCCATAGGGTGCAAGAGAAGTCCGTTTGTAGAGTGTGCTGATGGAAATATTTTGCTGCTATATACAAAAGAATAACTGAAAGACTACCGTTGTATACCTCATATTCTCCTGTGTTTAATTGTTTGCCCTATTTGGTGGGTTCTTTCCATTCTCATTCATGGGGTTGTGATCATCTTGCTCCCTCTCCAGAACATCAGTTAGTAGTCTGTGTAGGCTTGGCTTTGTCATCATAAAATTCTTTAGTTGTTCTTTGTCATGGAAATATTTTACTTCTCCATTATACTTGAAACAGAGTTTTGCAGGGTATATCAGTCTGGGTTGGAATTTATTTTCTTTCAACACTTGAAGTACTTTGCTCCATGCTCTTCTTGACTTGATGGTTTGTGAAGAGAAATCTGCCATTATTCTGATGGGTTTTCCTTTAAATATGATGTTTCTTTTCTTTAGTGGCTTTTAGTATACTGTTCCTGTACTGAATTTCTGGGATCTTGATTATTATATGTCTGGGAGTGGTTTTAATTGGGTTGATGTTATTTGGAGTTCTGTATGCTTCAGTTACTGAATGTCAGATAGTTGCCCCATATTTGAGAAGTTTTCTGCTATTACTTCTGCCCACATTCTTTTTATATCATTTGTATTGACTTCTTCCTTCTCATTGATGCTTATTAGTTTCATATTGTTCATCTTTGCATCATCTTGCAGGTTTGAATTATTTTTTCCTGCATCCTAGTTGTTTTTAAGAGATCTTTGCTTACTTTTTCACTAGCTGCAATGGTGTCTTTAAGGTGAGAAAGTCTATTTTCACTTTCACTCAAACGGATCTGACAGCTTGTGATTGAGGTTTTAATTTCCTGTGTATCACTTTGGATCTGTTTCATACATTCTATTTCTTTCCTATACTGCTTATTCAGGGGTTCCATCATTTCCATATCCTGCTCTATTTTTTTTTATCAGTGTATTCTTTAGAAGCACTTAGTACTTCTTTGATTATAGTTATCACTACAATTTTTTACTTCAGAAATTATTTCTTATCTGATTTCTTCTATACCTTTCTGCAGTTGTTTCTTTACTTCCAATGCTATTATTTCATAGATTTCAGGTGTGTGATTTCTAATTTCCTCTATGCTAGTGTCCTGCATTTTTTCTGGGTGGACTCAGGGTCTGAGACTGCTTTTTCTTACTTCTCTTTGTCATTTTGTGTACCACTGATTTTTGACCTTTGGTGTAGAGCTTAGATAGAGTTATTATCTTAGCTCCAGGTCAGGATCTAGGAAGTTCAGATTCCTCTAGGTGGGTGTGGCTTGGGTCTGGTTGCTGTGCTCCACTTCTTCCTTCTGCAGCCTTGCAGGTGAACTCTTCGTGTCACACTGCAAGATGTTCTGCTCCTGAATCAGCTGGGTGGGTCTTGCCTCTAGCCTCTTTGCAGGGAGTTCTGCTTAAGGGTTCCATGCTGGGCCTACGCTCTGGATCGCTTCAGGGATCCAGAGGACCGGGCAGTCTCACTCACACGCGGGGCCTATGTTCTGGGTCGATTCAGGGTCCGGCAGCCTGGGCGGTCTCACTCACACTCCGGGCCTGCATAGCAACTTGTATTTTTAAAACAGACAAACATGGGCTGGGCATGGTAGCGCATGCCTGTAATCCCAGCACTCGGGAGGCTGAGGCAGGAGGATTGTTGTGAGTTCAAGACCAGCCTGAGCTACAAAGTGAGCTTAAGGCCAGCCTGAACTGCATAGTGAGACCCTGTCTCAAAAAGATAAAAAATAAAAAAAATAAAACAGACAAACAATTAGTGGTCTATTTGGTTTGATTAGATTCAGTCATCAGGGGAATATATTCATTTGAATATTTTCCTAATTTTATTTTATTCTGCTAGGTTATCATGCTTACCTACCCAAACTGATGGGTAACAGTGTCCTTGATTTTAGAGATTTCAGAAATCCTGACATGTTCTCTATTTTAAGGGTTTTAATTTGAGTTCCTGCTCTCTACAGTTTCCTTAGAAACTGAGATCAGTTGCTATTTAAACACAAAATGAAACTGACAAGTCTATTCAGTTTAGTTTTTCTTTAAATCCAAAGCAATAAAGGTTACTAAAGACAATATCCAAAATGAAGGCAAGGAAGTTGCATAGTGCAGGTGAATGAAATGAGGAGAGAACGGGTAAATTAATCAACCTTAAAATCCTCACTAGTTTTGGTAGATATTTGATTGCATTAGAATTACAGGTACCTACACTAGCAGTGTAGTTATATGTACATTCAGAATTATAAATAGGAAAAATAAATCATGTGTTAACCATGTCATTCAGCTATAAATAATTTACATGAGGCTTTAAATTATGTAAGATAGAAACCACTCAGCTCAGAAATACATCACCTTCAACAAAGCCAAGCACGGGGAAATGTGCAATCAGTACCACTCCCAGTCTATTCTGCAGCTCAGGGCCCAGTTGTTGGACCTTTCAGGGCCCACCCCCACCCCCACCCCTACCCCCTCACCCCTCCACCCCAAGTGGAAGCAAAAAGATTTGTTGAATGTTTGCCGAATTGATAATGATGATGATGATACTGGCTTGCTTTTCCAGGAAATTAAGCAAAGGAAATCTACCACATGAGGAACTAAATGGAAAAAAAAAAAAAAAAAAAGCTGTCTTCTGGGATAATTTCCAAAAACAAGTTCTTTTTTTTTTTGCAGAATCAAGGAATTGAACTCAGGCCCTTGCACTTGCCAAAGAAGAGCTTATTCCACTGAGCCATCTCTCCAACCCCAGTACTTTTACTTTCAAAAAGACATTAATATATGCCCACTTGCTTTGCTAGGTCCCAGAAATACTAACATGGATAAATCAAGAGGAGCAAACATCACTACTGAGGAAAATAACACATAACCTGGCCTTGAAGGAGGTGGAGAATCTTAGCCAAAAGCAGCAAGGTCAGTAAAGAAAGAGTCAGAACAAAGCTAATAGTGTCAACTATTGTGCTGAGCACACAGCAGAATTACTAGCTAGCAGCTAAGAGGACAAAAGCGCTGGGTTGCACTGTAAGGGTGCACCCCTAATACTCTGTAAACACTGAAGGCTGCTCGAACTCACAGCATGATTATAGTCAGATTCGTTTTAGGGTGTAGGCAATGATTTGAAAGGTGCATTGGCCTGAAAGGACAGATAAGAGGCCAAGGAGACCAATTAAAAAAGGACTGCAAGAAAGACCATAAAGGACTGTACTGAAACAGTAAGAAAGAAAAGAAGACACATTTGAGCTGCTTTAAGTGAATGCTTCAGTAGGATTCAGGGCTTACCAGTGCCCAGTTGTACTTGATTCCTCACACTGGCCCCTTCTCCCACTGAGCCATGACAGTGCAGCAAAGCCATAGCCATATGGGTCGGAAATGAAGACGTGGAGCTTGGTAGACCAGTCAGCAGTGGACACCCAAATTTGGGGATCACTTGTGTATGAGTACAAGAATGAAGGGATAACCAGAAACAAGGTAAGTTCAGCAGAGGCCTACATAAGTGAGGTAGGTAATAAAGCAGAGTTAGTTGTAAGATACAGGTGTGGATGAAGTGATGAAAAACATTCCTTAGAAACCAAAAGGGGGCTGTGAACAGAGAAAATTGCTGAGGCTCAAGAGGATGAAGGTGCAAATGCCTTTATGTTTCAAGGTTCAGCTTCAGTGGAATGAAAAGAGGATGAGAGACGGGCTCTGATTGGGCAGTAATAAGGGATTAAGATAAATATCCCAATTCTTACAGCTCCATAACTGCCTAACACCAGACTTGAGTGTAAAAATAAACAGTAGTGTGAAAAGCATCCGATATACACACTCTCAAAAGACCTAGGAATGTACAGCAAAAATACGATAATTTTAGCTCTTTAAGACACAAGTGGCATCTATCTAAAAAAAAAAGTGCGACTTTCAAGAGACTCATTTCCCCAACAGCAATGCCAAATATACATTCAGTTTTTGAGGTTTATTTTTATACTGAATGCAAAGCATAAGCACAAATAGCAGCACCAGTAAGCCACCACACCAATTGTGAAATAAATTCAGAATCTGCAAAACCCCACTAGCATTTGTTATTGGTTGATTTCTTGATAATAGTCATTCTTTCTGGAGTGAAATGAAATCTCAGCTTTGTTTTCTTTTTTTTCTATTTGTTTGGTGCAGGGTCTCACTATGCATGCAGCCCACATTCATAGTGATTTTCCTGCTTTTTGCCTCCCATGTGCTGGGATTACAGGCACGTGCCACCACGCCCAGATTGCATCGCCCGGCTCAGTGCACCCAGAGGAGGGGCGGGCACGGCTTGGGGAACCAGGGATCGAACCCTGGTCCCTGCACTTACCTAAGCAAGAGCTTAGTCCGCTGAGCTATACCGCCGGCCCAGCTTTGTTTTAATTTGTATCTCTCAAATGACCAATGATGAACATTTTTCTATATTTATTTTTTTCTCTACACTTCTTTATCTGAGAAGTATGTATTCATTTCAGGTGCCAATTTTTATTGGGGCTTTCAACTTGGGGTCTTATTATTATTATTATTATTTTAGCTCTTTATATATATCTAGATGATAGCCCTTTGTCTGAGAAATAGCTGGTAAAAATTTTTCCCACATCATGGTTTACTCCAATTGTGTGAGATATGCTGTTAGGATTTTTATCAAGATTGCATTAATGGGGCCAGGGAGATGGCTCAATAGAATAAGCACTTCCCTGGCAAGCACAAGGTCCTAAGTTCAATCTCTGGTTCTGAAAAAAAAAAAAAAAAAAAAAAAAGATTGCATTAAATCTGGATAACAACTTTGGAAGGATGGCCATTTTCATTATATTGGTTCTTCCTACCCAAAAACAAGGGATACCTTTTCATTTTCTGATATCATCTTCAATCTCCTTTTTCAAAGTACTATAGTTTTCAACGTAGAGGTATTTCTCGTATGTTAGATTGATTCCTAGGCATTTCATTTCTTTTGGATGTTATTATAAAAGTTGTTGATGCCCTAATTTTTCTTCCAATGAATTTGTTATCTATATACAGGAAGGTTACTGATTTTTGAGTGTTGACTTATATCTGGCTATGCTACTGAAATTCATTATTAAATCTGTAAGTCTTCTGGTAGAGTTTTTAGTATCTTTCATGTGGAGTATCGTGTCATCTACAAATGATAATTTCAATTCTTCCTTTCTTATCTTCATTGCTTTTATTTCTTTCTGTTATCTAATTACTCGGGCTAATGTTTCCAGAACTATATTGAATAGGCACAGTGACAGCAGACATCCTTCTCTTGTTCCCAATTTTAGAGTTAAAGCTTTTGGGTTTTGTCCAATTAGTTACATGGATTTATCTTTTGTCTTATGTTAATCTTAACACTAATGTTCTAGGAGACTAGCCTGTAGTTTTCTTTATTATTTGGATCCTTCTCTGGTTTTGTTATCAGGATAATGCTTGTTTCCAGGAATAAATCTGAGAGTATTGCTTCCCTTTTAGTTTCATTAAAGGGTTTTGAGACCTGTAGAGAGCAAGTAGAGCTAGAAATTGGACATGTGCAGGGGCAAGACGAGGCCAAAGAGCCTTGTTAGCTATTGGTTTGACATAGCTGGTTTTTATCAGATAAAGATAAATACCACCCATTCCAATTTTCTATGAAGTTTTCTTTTTTTAATTTTTGTATTTAGGACAGGTGTATAGGATGTACAGGGTATCACTGTGTAGATCAGACTTGTAGTGATCCTCCTGTTTACAGCCTCCCAAGTGCTGGGATTACAGGTGCATGCCACCATACCCAGTCTCAATCATCATCTCAGTGCACCCCAGGCCCAGGGCAAGCACAACAGGCCCAGGGATCAAACTCCCAGACCCTGTGTCTGCCTAAGAAGGCACTTTAATCTGCTGAGGTATTTGGCCATGAAGTTTTTATCATGAATGGGTGTTGGCTTTGTCAAAAGCCCTTTTTTTTTTTTTTTTTTTTGCATCTATTGAGATGATCACAAGGTTTTTGTCTTCAGCTCTGTAGATATGCTGACATTTATTGATTTATATATTGTGAAACATCCCTGCAACACTGGGATGAATCCTACTCAGTCACAGTGTATAAGCTAATTGATGATTTGCTGCATTCTGTTTGCCAGTATCTTTTTTTAGTTTTTTTTTTTTTTTTCTTTAAATTTGTTTTGCTTTGGTTTTTTGTGGAACCAGGGATTGAACTCAGGCCCTTGCACTTGCCAGGGATGTGTTTATTCTACTGAGTCATCTCCTTGGCCCCAAAGTATCTTTTTTTATGTTATTAATTTTATTGAGAAACAAATAGCAATGAGACAGTTTCAAAACCAATTAATAGGACAGTTTCAATAATTAATACATTGCCTATTGTTATCTTCTTAGTGGTTATTCATAGTAGAAAATGAAGACATGATATCCTGTCCAAGCAGTATTAGTACAAATCCTTCTTCTCACTGAATTAAGAGAAAGTAGCTGTATATCTACCCTATTTTGTATATACAGATACATAATGGTCCTTCTTTTGTATCCCCTTTTTTGTTTAGTTTTGTTACCGATGGGTATTCCATTCCATTTAAATATTGTAGATGCATGAATTCAACAAACTAATCCAATATAGTCCAGTAGTCCATAATAGTAGTGGGTTATATCTGTAGGGCTGGCAATGTCAGAAGTTGTTGACATGAGCCTTTTACAGCTTAGCATATGAATATGGTTTTACTTTTTATACCTCATTTTTATACTTTTCTGCTAGATGGTTAGGACCAAGATAAAACAAGACCTATACAACAAGAAATGTCACTTTTGTATTGATAAGGTCAATCAAGTCTCCTCAGGATTTATCCTGTAACCCTGTAATGCAGTTTGTAGATCCTTTGTCAGTGTCCACCATATGGATGAATCACAGCCATTGCTTGACCAATTTGCTCTCTGTGAAAGCCTGAGAGAATGCTTTCTTTCCCTGTGACTCTCCTTAGGCACACTATAGATCATCGATCACATTGCTCTGTGACCCCATAATCTCCTTGATCAGAAAATTTGGGACACAACTGAGTTACATAATGTTACAGTACAGGTTCTCCTATATCCTGAGTCTTCACTGACCTTGAAAGGGTAGGACCAAAATGTTGGCTGTCCTTGCAGCCCCTCTTTTTCTCTAATTTTTGGTCTGCAAACTTAGGTTGTTAACCATCCAGAAGAGAAGCTTATCATTGCCCTACATACGCAGTTTGAGTTTAACCTCACTGTCTGAATACCAAACATCTTAGTGTTTGTCAGTATCTTATTGAGGAATTTTGCATCTACGTTCAGTAAGCTCACTAGTCTGTAGTTTCCTTTATTATGTGGATCAGGGTAATGCCTGCTTCCTGGAATAAATCTGGCAGTATTGCTTCCCTTTCAATTTCATTAAAGAGTATGAGATTTGTAAAGAGCAGCTGTAGCTAGAAATTGGACACGTGTGGGGACAACACAAGGCCAAAGGGCCTAACGTAATCAAGCTACCTACCTTAGTACTGAGAAAAATTTCTTGCCTGAGACAATTCCAATCTTTAGTCACCAGACATCCCTGTGTGTATGCTACTAACTTTGTCAAATATATAAGTAAATGCTCCTATGGTGGTACTTTAGTTCTTTTCTTCCCATCAGGAGAGATAGGACCTCCACCTGACCCCAGATTTGTCTCTTGCCTAAATTTTCCTCATCCTATCACCATTTTTCCCTGGGTCTATCAAGGGCTGCATGTGTTGTGACAGAGAAGTAAATCCATTATGTCTTCTCTCAATTTCTTGTAGAACAGCCATGAATCTGCCAGGGAGTGTCAGAGTTTGTTGGTAGGTTTTTAATTATACTTTTAATTTCATTGACTGATATTGGCTTATTTGGAATCTTTATATCTTCTTGAGTCAGCTTTGGTAATTCATATGTATGTAGGAATATTTCCATTTCTTCTGTATTTTCTATATTATTATAATATAGATTCTCAAAATAGGTACACAATCATCTAGATTTCTATAAGATCTGTTGCCATTTCACCCTTTTCATTACTAATTGCATGGATTTGTCTTTTGTCTTATATTAATCTTAACACTAATGTTCTTAAGCTCATTCATTAAGGTAAATCAAACAGTTACTATCCCTGGTTTGACCTTAGAAGCCCATAATGATACCATTTACATTAAGGTGAACTCCAATTGGAACAATGGTCAAATACTTTTGGTATCCCTTACAAGAGAGTAACAAAACCCCTTCCAACCCCTTCCTTCTCATAGGAAGCCATCAAAAGAATGAAAATATTCCTGCATACCCTCTTAAAGGAAAAAAAAAAACTAAAATTCAGCACTTTGCTGCCATAGTTATAAATTCCATTTCCAAATGGCACATTGGACAGACTTAGTCAAAGCAACCTCTTATCTAGCAATTAGTAAGATAACAAGTACAGAAACCCCAAACCCAGGGAAACTAAATCTTTGCTCATTTCTGTTTTCAGGTGGCTCAACTTCCCACTTAAAGTTAAAACCACATGAGCATCTCCCCAAGCGCCGAACTACCAAACCCATCACCTTTCTTTTATGTGAATTCTTTCACTTAACATGAACATCAGGCCTCTGCCTGGGTGAGGAATTCTCTCTCCTACATGATCCCACCAGGCTGTGACGTATAGGTACTGGTTTTTCTTTAATAAACTCATAATGCTTTGTGACAAGAAATAAGTTGTTTTTGTTTCCATAGTTTGTTCAAAACGCCCCCTGTCACCTCTCTGACACCAGGAGAACTCAGTGAGCTACGCTGGGGGAGGGCAGCCCCTGCCCCATGACTGAGGCGAGCTCCTTGGGAATGCCCAGAGACACAAAAGGAACATCAGAGACAGTAAGGGTCCAACTAAAGTGCATAGGGGATGGGTAGGCAAGACTTGTTGGTGAAAAGCCCCAAAGTAACAATAACAATACAAGCCAATAGGTAACTAAGGCCTCTGCAGGTCTGGAAACCAACTTGGGAAGAATCTGGGACCGGTAAAAACAAACAGCTCTTTTCTCTTAATTTGTTTTCTTTTTTTATTTGTTTGTTTGTTTCTTTTCTCTTTCTGGGTCAACTTCCTTTTTTTCTTTCTTTTCTCTCTTTTGCCTCTTTCCTTTCCTTTCTTTTCATTTCTTTTCTTTTCTTTTCTTTTCTTTTCTTTTCTTTTCTTTTCTTTTCTTTTCTTTTCTTTTCTTTTCTTTTCTTTTCTTTTCAGAATGGCTAGGGAAAAGTCCAGCCATGGAAATCTAATCTCTCCTCCAAACCCAGAGACCAAATTCAGGAAATCCTTTGAATACTTCTTCATTCTTTCTTTCTACTCCCTTCTCTAGTTTCTCAAACCTTGCAAATCATCTTTGTTCACCAGCCTTGATTCTATTTCCTTTCTAGTTTCTTTGTTTCATACACTACACTCCCTAAATTTCCCCACCACAGGGTAAAACCACTCTATCAAAGGGAAACATGTCTGCATACAAACGCATTGTTTATGATCAGTTCAGTTACATAACTAAACACTGTGCTTCTATGATCTAAAGTACAAAATCAATAATTGCCACTGCTTGTCAGCTTCTAAACTATGTTTGATGCTACTGTTATTATTAATTTTATTAATTTAATGAGGATGTATATGTGTTGTAATTAGTTATTCTCCATTCCATAACAATATTGGAAAGTTCTAGGGAAATAGCCTCACCACCACCTTACACCAAAGGGTTGGGGACTGAGCCAAACAGATACCATCATCTCACTCTTCATTAACTGGGAAGGAGGATCATGGGACAGACACAAACCAAGAGTCTGCTACACACAAAAGACATCCCTGAAGAACAGATTTTTCCCAGAGAGGCCTTGATACTGGTGACATAGCTACCTACTACAAAAAAGGCAAGGATCATCACAGAAAACAAAATAAGTTTTTTTGAAATAGAAAATGACAAGAAGAAACGGCGAACTCAATCCCAGAGCTCCAGCCCACCCAGAACAAGGAGACTAGAGAGAGGAAAATGGAAGACACACACCTAACATTTCTGAAATGATAGAAATTCAAGTAAGGAAACAAATCCATGAAGCTATAGAGGAAATCAGATTGGAAATAATACCTCAGGAAAGAGGGAGAGAGAGAGAAAGAAAAAGAGAGAGAGAGAGAAAGAATCAAAATTTATAAAGGAAATGCTCAGCAAATCTAGAGATAGAATTTTAAAAATAGATAATAAGGTGCTGGACAAATAGCTCAGAGGTCTAAACACCTACCTGGAAAGCACAAGGACCCAAGTTTGACCCCCAATATTACATGTCATGCTAGCCCCAGAATCCCAGGCTCACCATGCAGGCCACCAAAACCAGGCATGGAGCATATGTCTATAATTACGGTGTTAGGGAGGCAGAAATAGGAAGACCACTGTGAATCCCAGCTGCATAGTGAGACCCTGTACCAAATAAATAAATAAATACATTTTTAAATTTAAAAAAATAATAAAAATAGATAATGGTAGCAAGAGAATAGAAACCCTGAATGATCAATACAGGAAAAAAATAGAATACATTAAAGGATCCAAACAGATATCCAGAAAATTAAAAATTTCACAAAAGTTGGAAAAACTGCTTGAATGAAACTTACTTTCATACCTTGAACATGCCTAGCAATCATGAAAGGAAAGATCTCTTAAAACAAAACAGAACATCAGAAAATAACAGCTGCAAGGTGATACAAAGAAGAATAATATAGGAATAAGTAGTGTCAATGAAAAAGCAGGAGTCAACATTAATGACATTTGAAAAACTATTTGCAGAATGACAGAACTCCAGTAAGCTATAATCAAAATAAAGTCATCCCCACACAAATAATAATCAAGATCCAACAAACTCACCACAAGAACAGAATATTAAAAGCTGTCAGAGAAAAATACAGGTCACCTATAAAGGAAAGGTCATTAAAATCACAGTAGACTTCTCAACATAAACCCTCAAGTCAAGAAGAGTTTGTACTAAGGTATTTCAAGTCCTGATGTACCCTGAAAAACTGTCTGTCATGGTTTGGGGTTTTTGCAAGGGGAACAATATAACACAGGACACATTTTATAATACAATTTTATAATGAATCACAAAACAATCATATATAAGAAGTGTAGGAAATCTGGAGACTTGATCAGAACCCTGTCTTGTCTCCATTTCTTGTGTCTTCCTGTCCCAAACTTATCCCAACTCCCCCTCTAGGGTCTACATTGACTTGCCTGGGGGTTGGGTCAAGTTCCTGGCAAGTGGCACCCAACGGCTGGAGCCCGACGTTGCCCCAGCACGGGGGATCTAGTGAGGGACGCCGTTCGTGGAAGCCGGCATAGAAGTTAGAAAAGAAGATCAGTCAACAGGGGAACCTGCTGCATTCAGGCCTCAGTAAGTGAACGGCAATCACGTGTCAGGCATTGAGTCAGCATGAAATGCTTGTTAAAAGTTTAGGTAAGGCTATAAAGGCATGAGGAGTAAAGGTTAAAATTAAGGATTTGTTTCAATATTTTGAATATATTAAACATGGTTCCCTACCGAGGGAGCTATTGACCAAAAACAGTGGAAGAGGATTGGTGATGCCCTCAAGGATTATTATGATACTTTTGGTCCTGAAAAAGTCCCAGTTATGGCTTTTTCTTACTGGAACCTGATAGGTGAAATTTTGTCACAAAGGCATTGTGACTCAGTTATCGCTAATGTGATATAAATAGGTGAAAATATATACAGCTGGTTTCAAGCGACTGGGCGCTGCCAGGGGGAAGGGCACAAACTGAGATCAGGGAGGGCCCCCTGCTCCCATCCACTCACATCCTAGGCTGACCCAGATAGACATCTGCAAGACAGGTTCAGCCACAAAGGCCATGGCTACAGGGCGCTAGCTCCTTTAAAGCTTTAGGTAACGTGGGCTCAAGAAAACCTTTTTAAGTGCTAAGACCATAAAGCTGATCCTAGGAGCCGGACCAGCACACCTATGGAGTAAAATCAACCAAAGACAGCCCCAGTGCTAAAGTTCTCCAGGTTTTGTTTGGTGTAATCAGTGCTGTTTATACAGGGAAATCAAAGTTATAATTCTATCCACCCAAATCGTTGTTTAAACCACACCAGATTCTTAATGTTGCACAACTGGTCATCTTTGTTGAAAATTTTTAAATTGTTAAAACTAAATAGTTGGTTAGAAAATAAAAATTGCTTAAAGAAAAACATTTTAATGGCTTTACAAATGCAAATGTGGGTGGCCTCTAGGTGGGGCAGCTCCAAAGCTGTAAGCCCATTGCCCCAAGGTATTTTAAAAGATTACTTAAATTATTTTAATTCCTAATTAAGTTTGATTGCTACTTTTACTGTGCTAAATTAAAAATAACATTAAAAATAAGGCTTTGATACTTTACAAATGTAAAACTTTAAAATAATGTGTAAAAGCCATGGGGTTTAAACAGTCACTTGATTTTGGCATACCATTTAAATAATAAAAGACCTAGTGCTGGCCTCCAAGGGCCACTGTATGATCAAAGTTCTGTTAAAGAAAAGGGGAGTTAGCCGGGCGTGGTGGCGCATGCCTGTAATCCCAGCACTCGGGAGGCTGAGACAGGAGGATTGTTGTGAGTTCGAGACCAGCCTGAGCTACAAAGTGAGCTCGAGGCCAGCCTGAACTGCATAGTGAGACCCTGTCTCAAAAAGACAAAAAAAAAAAATAAAATAAAATAAAGAAAAGGGGAGTCAATCCTGCCAATTTCACTTGTCAGTATCTACTACTATATTTTTATACTTTTAGAGCAATAGAACGACAAACCAGGTAAGAAGAAAAAGGCTAAGAAGGGTCCTTTGGAGAGATCTCCATACCGGACAATGGAAGGGACTCAGTCCACAACTAACCTGGGACAAAGGGTTTTTCCAAAGAATGCTAACCAACCTATTTGGGTACCAGAGTGTACTGTCAGGCTGTACCATGGAGCCAGATCCAAAGAAGTTAACAGCGACCAGGCTAGATCCGGCCTGGGGCCTCCTCAAGGAACTGACCAAATGGAAATATGAGGTCTAAATAGGTGACAAAATATGTAAAAATACAATTAAGTTAAATTTTTTCAGTGTTGTCAAAAAATACAAAATATACACATCAATTATGGATGAAAGATTTCATTCCTTCCAACTTTTTCTAGTACATGAATTATTAGTAATTCATCTAATAATTGATGAATAACAAAATCTGAGTAGTCTACTTATAAAATTTCTAAAGCTTGTAATACAATTGCTATAATTTAATTTGGCCAAATATCTGAGTGCACTTTTTGTTTTTTTAAGGGGTTTATGTGTCTGTGTGTTTATGTGCTTGTGTGTCTTTCAATGAACAGCTGTTCCTCTTTTTTTTTGATTATTTGTTGCAAATATAATTTGAGATATAGACTTGAAAGCATGCTTTTTCCTGAATTAACAGTCTTAAAGTGATATTAAAATTGTTTATATGCATCATAAGGTTTAAGCTAATTAAACAAAAATTCCTTAGAGTGAAAAAAATTATTAAGAGAGGAGTCCAATTGATGAATAAGAGGTGTGGCCAACCTTTTTATTCATTAATGAGGAGCTCCCAATAATCTCAATAGTCTCTTAGGAGACACTTTGAATAAGTAGAGATGATTGGTTAAAACTGTTATGCAAAGCAAAACAAAATATTTAAGTATATCAAAATGTCATCAGGATTGTCTTACTACAATGTTCTATATGGTTTTGATTTCTAAATGTCTATAAGAATGTGTAACTTGTCTGTTATCATTCTATAGAGACTTATATCAGTGGGTAATTATAAAATGAGCTAATAAAAGCTTAAAAAACACTTATGAAACAAAAAAGCGGGAATGGTACCCCACAAGGGGGTCACCTAGAAATATTTTATCTCATTCTTTATTCATCCTCAATTTTTTAAAATTTGGATGCCAATGAACAATCAGCAGCTACACACAAAGCCCTTAATGCCTCCACCCTGATTTGGCTAAAGACTGTTGGCTGTGCATGGCGTTAGGCACCCCCATGTCCCTCGCTATTCCCTCAAATTCTACCCCGCATAGCATTGTAGACCTCAAAAACCAGAATTGTAGTGCTGGCCTCCCTTTTAGGGTCCAGCCTGAGGCCTTCAAGAGCTCTTCCTGCATACAGGGGAACACCCACAATGATAGCTACACTATTGATGTTGGATATGTCACTTTCACCAGCTATGGTCAGATATCCAACTATAGTAACCCTATTTGCACAAAAAAGGGGCATGTGTTTGTATGTACTTGCCTACCAACTGGACAGGGCTATACGTCATGGCTACCTTGTTGCCTGACATAGATGTCATCTCTGGAGAAGAGCCCGTGCCAATCCCCAGTTTTGATTATGCCGCAGGCCGCACTAAAAGAGCACTCCAGCTCATCCCTTTATTAGTAGGACTAGGAATCACAGCGGCCATGGGAACAGGCACGACAGGATTAGGGGTAACAGTACAATCTTACACCAAACTATCCAGCCAGTTGATTGACCATGTACAAGCACTGTCTGGTACTATTCAAGATATTCAAGATCAGATAGATTCTCTGGTGGAGGTAGTCCTCCAAAATAGGAGAGGTTTAGACCTTTTCACAGCAGAGCAGGGAGGGATCTGTTTGGCTTTACAGGAGTGTTGTTTCTACGCAAACAAATCTGGTGGAATTTCTGGGGTCTTCCAAGTAAAGTATCATGTCATCTGCAAATAGTGATAATTTAACTTCTTCTTACCTTATTCCCTTTATTTCTCCCTCTTTTCTAATGGCTGTTGCTAAGGATTCCAAGACTATATTGAATGGAAGGGTGATAGAGGACATCCTTGTCTTGTACCTGATTTAAGAGTAAAAGATTTCAGTTTTTCCCCATTTAGGATTATATGAGCTTTTGGGTTGTCATAGATGGCTTTTATCAAGTTAAGATAGTGTCCATCTATTCCAATTTTCTGTAGGACCTTGAACATGAATGAGTGTTGGACTTTGTCAAAGGCTTTGTCTGCATCAATTGAGATGATTATGTGGCTTTTAGATTTCAGTCTATTAATATAGTGTATTACATTTATGGATTTTCAAACACTGAACCAGCCTTGCATCCATGGGATGAACCCTACCTGGTCATGGTGTATGATCTTCTTGTTGATTTGCTGTATTCTATTTGCCAGGATTTTGTTGAGAATTTTTGCATCTATGTTCATGAGGGAGATTGGCCTGTAGTTCTCCTTTATGGTTGTGTCTTTCCTTGGTTTTGGAATCAGTATTATACTTGCCTCCAGAAATGATTTTGGGAGGACTGTTTCCTTTTCAACCTCATTGAAGAGTTTGTGGAGTGTGGGGATTATATCTTCTATAAATTTCTTGTAGAATTCAGCTGTGAATCCATCAGGACCTGGACTTTTCTTTGTTGGTAGGCTTTTTATTA
The DNA here is from genome assembly GCA_004027165.1 of Ctenomys sociabilis. Lineage (NCBI taxonomy): Eukaryota > Metazoa > Chordata > Mammalia > Rodentia > Ctenomyidae > Ctenomys > Ctenomys sociabilis. Next base: position 49,695 of record PVKA01012443.1, read on the forward strand.
CGTTTCGTATTTCGTTGGCTGTTATTGGCTTATTGAGAGTTGCTGTATCTGGCATCCTTCGAGACAAGATAAAGAAGTTACAAGAAGATCTGGTGAAAAAAAAAAAGAGAGAGCTATTTGAAAACCCCTTTTGGAATGCAAGGAATGGAATATTGCCCTATCTCCTCCCCCTGCTGGGGCCATTGTTTGCCCTCCTAGTATTACTTTCTGTAGGCCCTTGTCTTTTCAATAGGCTGATGGCCTTTGTTAAGCAACAACTTGATGCCATTAAAATGCAACCCATATACAGGCCCACTATCATAGACTTGAGATGGCCGACAGGGAAAATTATGTGGAATATGAAAAAGAATGATATGATGATGCCCTCTCCAGTAAAATAATTTTCCCACCTTGGTGAGATGGACTGGATAGCCAGAGATGGGCAACTAGAGGCTGACACGCATTTCTGACTGCCGCCTAAGACAGGAGCTGGGCCAATTGCTGCCCCACCTTCCATGAAGGGTAAGGTCTGGTTCGGTCCCATGTGAAAGTATCTTGACCTAAGACAAGCACAGTCCCCTCAAGGAGTGATGGCCTCTTAATAATTAAAAAAAAAGGGGGACCTGTGGGAAACCTGTGACTGGCATCCATTTTATATTTGCCTCAGCCATATTTCTTAAGTTTCCAATCCTCTGCTGAGTTAAAGTCCTAATTTTTCTTATCCTGTTTATTTCCTGTAAGTTTCCTGCTACGCCCCGTGGGTGGGACTTCCTATGCTCGCCAGGATGCCTAGTTACTTGTGCCTTTTACCTGCCAATGCCATTTCCCTATGCCCCCACTATATATACCTAGAGTGTCCTTTAAATAAGCAAGACTTGATCAAAATCCTGTTTTGTCTCTTCTCATGTCTCCTGCCCCGTTCTTATCCCCACTCCCCCTCCAGGGTTTCGTTGACTTACCTGTGAGTTGGGTCAAGTTCCCAGCAAAATCTGATGTGTGAAGAGGGTTTCCCTAGAAGGGTAAAGGGGGGAGGGGGTGAGGTACCTTCCCCCCCCAACATCTATGAGTTGGAACTGAAAGAGCTACCTAAGGTGCATACGGGAATTAGACTTAAGATCAACCAACACAGTGAAATGTGGCAGAAAAAGGAGAGAACCTGCGTCTTTGACAATAGTGCTAAGATACTGAACTGGCTGACCTGGCAGTGGCCTTCCCTCCATGAATATATTTATGTAAAAACTTTTTATTTAAAGGTTTAACAAAAGACATTTGAAAGTTTCCACTGATGCAATGGAAAGTATTTTTAACTGATATCCTTCTTTCTTTTAATAGCTATATTCTTAAAATGTAGGCTTCTTAAATATCTCAATACAATAAATTTGGTTGAATGTAAGAATAACAGATTTTTTAAAAATTTTATTTTGAAAAACTTTTACACTCAAGCTGCTCTGCTAAGTAAAAGGTAAAATCAATTCCTCCTCCCATGAACCTACTAGTCTATCAATAAAATACAGCAAAAGTGACAATGCCAGATCTAAATACAAGCTTTAAAAGAACTACTATTTTCCTTTTCCTTATTCTCTCTTGAGAGACAGCCACCACATAAGAAAACTTAAATGACAGATGACAGACTAACTACAGAGAGGCCTTAGAAGAATAAAGTAGCTCCCAGCAAAGGGCAGCACCAAGACTCCAGCAATGAAAGTGGAGCCACCTAACCCCAGTAAATCTACTAAATCTGACATCTAATAAAGCACAGACTACCAGGATTGGCTAGAGTCTGCCTGAACTCCTGGCCACATAATTGTGAAACATTTGTTATACGGAGTCACTAAGCCTTGCAGTATTTTATACAATACAACTGAAAAGCAAAGCAATTTGTTTTTTCTTCAACAAATTGCTGTTGTCATTTCAGTGATTGCGAACCATTGAGCTATTAAAAACACTGGATGCTAATGAGCATTTGTTTCCAGAATATCTGTGGTTTCATTGTCTTAATAAAAGAAAATTTGGTACATATACAGCTATAATCTTTTAATTCAATGAATACAAAGGTTTGTTCTAATAGTGTTTGTGGACAGGATATCATGTTTGCATCTTGTACAATGATAACCACTAAGACAAATATGCAATGTATTAATTATTGAAACTGTCCTACTAATAAGTTTTGAAACTCTCATTGCTATTTGTTTCTCAATAAAATCATTTTTTTAAAATTTCATCTTCATGCAAAAAGCAATCTAAAATGTCTTGTCTTACATTTCTTTATCTTAGTATGTCAATAACTTGCCCCTTATCACACAAGATATTCAGGAAGGATATTCAGGAAGAACTTGAAAAGGAAAACTCACACATAATTTGCCAAATGATTTACTTTGAGTGACTATATTAAGTAAATCCTAAATTAAATTTTAATTGCTAAAATTTACTATGTACAATTATAAACTATTTCTTAATTTGAAAGTCTCAGTACAAAACATTACTAAACCCTTTCAATACAAAAAAAGGAAAATTTGCTTCTATGCATCACCGTATTAACTTATATTTTAAAAATAATTAAATACAACTAAGTGAAAAACATAACTAAGTTGATATCCTTAAGAAGTAAAAAGAAAAGCCTACTCACAAATTAAAAAAAAAATACTAGTACCTTATTTTTAATGAGGAAAGCCATTCATCTAAAGAACCATAAATGGTCAATTAACATGAGGAAATATCTTCACTTCTCATGGTTCAGTAACTTGAGATTAATCACTGCTATGGTTTGTGTCTAGCAGTCCCCCCCAAAGCCTCATGCAGTCACTGGATTTGCTTCCTCCTGCTGCTGCTGCTGCCCTCGGCCATGTGCCAGTCTGCCTTGGAACTCAGCTGCATATGGACTGAAACCTCCACTAACTGAGCGAAACAAACCTTCCCTTCCTTAATTTGGGGTGCCGTGTATTTTGTTCCAGCACCAAGAGAAAAGTAAATAAGACAATCACCTACAAAACTGTAAGAGCAAACAAATGTTAAGACTTAATTGCCATCCAGGTTCCTCAGCGAAGTGGAGGCATCAGGACCACGAGACTCAACTATAGAGATGTGCACACATCCGTCTCAATCTGCACGACTCTGGGGACTGCCTACAATGTAAAGTGAGGACAAGGCATCTACCAGCTTCCGCCCTGGGCTGTCCAAATGCTCAAATCAAGCGAGGTAAGGGTCTGCCGCTTTCCATGCCAAGGATCACGGAAAAGAACTGATTTCTGGAAAACTTGGAGTGGATGAGTCGGGAATGACCTGACCAGAGATGGGTGACGGGGAAGGCCAGGGAGGGAGGCTGCACCGGAGGACAGGGGTAACCACCAAGATGTGGGCCGCCCTTGTTGTGGATCCGGGGACACAGCTGAACCTCCCGCAACCCTCCTCCTTCGCCAGTCCCTCGTGGCACCGCAGCAAAGGCACCGCAGCGAAGCCGTTAGGGGCAGTGGAAGCCGCGGCGCTGATTGGCTGCCCGCAGGAAAGGGGTGGAGCGGGCAGAGGCTACGGGGCTCGCGAGCGGAAGGCCGCGGGCGCGCACTTCCGGTCTTTGTGGCTGGCCCCTCGGGTCTGCAGCTTGGGCCCCGGCTGCTGCTGGCTTCGCGGTGAGGGACGCGGGCCCTGTAGCGGAGGGAGGGCAGGGTGGCCGCGCAGCGCCGGCTCTGGCTGGAGGAGGAGGAACTCCGAACCTCAGCTGGCCGTCCCAGTCCCGGCTCCTTAGTCTGCGGGAGAGCGCTTCCGTGTCCCTCCTCCCATGACTCCGCAAACGCTGCGGCTTAACCAGGACACAAAAAATAGGGCCCAACGCAGCGCTCCCCAGTTAACCCGAGATGTGTGTCCTAAAGCACTGATCTTGGGTTGAACGTGGCACAACCGCAGCGCAAGGTGGGATTCGATCTTACTAAGTTGTGACTGAACCACTATGGCGACCCCCCCATGTTTACTCTCCATCAAAAATGAGGTCCATAAATGTTGCCATATATAAAGAACTTTTTCTTTTCTCCCAGAGTACTGGTTTGAGCTTAAGTTGACCTTTCCGCGCCCACAGTACCTAACATGTTTCTGAACACATGGGCAGTGTTTTACAATTTAATTCCTCTGTAGATTCATTTTATGAGCAAAAAAACTTTTCAGCCTAATAGTCTTTTTCAGCCTAACAGTCCTCACTCAAGACAGAGCCATGGCTCCAGTATCTGTTCTGGAAGTTTAATAAATACCAATTGGGACCAAATGGTGTAAGTCAACTCATCTTTGATGTGAGCTTTTGAAGTTTTCTGTACATTGAATAAAAATTAACCCTGCTAGAGATAAAAGACAAATAAATTTTAAAAATCAGTGTTATTAAATTTACCTGGATATTATTTATTACCCTTCAAAGTATGAGTTCTAAATTGTATTAAAAAAAGGTAATGAAAATTTATGTTAAAAACAGCTTTTCTTCTTGATTCAGGGTAGAAGAAATTTAAAGGGAAATTATTCATTTTATGATTCATGTTAATACTGTATTCTTTCGCTTCTAAGATAATTTCCTGCAATAATGTGGATGATTTTTAGTTTGTCATTTGATCGTTTAGTTATAATCTTACACCTGCTCGTTTTCAACATTACCAGAGTAACTTTTTTATTATTAAAAATACTTGAGACTTATTTTTCCTTGCTCCAAGTCAACTGTGGTTTTATTTCCTTTAGGAAAGAAGAGATTGTGAGATCCTGGACCACATACATTACAAACAAAAAAAAAAAGAAAGAAAGAAACAAGAAAGAGGAAAGTGATTATTCAAACTAAAGCACAGAAACCAGTTGAACTGAGTTTTCGCTAAGCTGTTTTAGTCCAGAATGGCTAAGGATTCCAGTGTGATTTCAACTCTGATACCTCAAGATCATCAGGAACAAGGATTAATACTAGTGAAAATAGAAGATAGCTTTTCCTGGGGTCCAAAATTTAAACAGAATGGGGATACCCAATCCTGCCAAGAATTGTTTCGACAGCAGTTCAGAAAGTTTTGCTACCATGAGACACCCGGGCCCCGGGAGGCCCTGTGCCGACTCCAGGAGCTGTGCTACCAGTGGTTAATGCCAGAGTTGCATACCAAGGAGCAGATCCTAGAACTCCTGGTGCTTGAACAGTTCCTGAGCATCCTACCTGAGGAGCTACAGATCTGGGTTCAGCAGCAGAGTCCAAGAAGTGGTGAGGAAGCTGTGACCCTGTTGGAGGATTTGGAGAGAGAGTTTGATGATCCAGGACAGCAGGTGGGAACACAGAAAAGGATGTGTTGTGAGAAAGAATTTATAGCCTTGAGTATAGTGTCCTGACAGTAGGATGAAAAAAGTTCTGTTTCTACATGACCCTGAAGTGACTGACAAGGCAATACCTGTCTCTACTCTCAAATGTTTCCCATTATCTTCATCTGTTGGTGACCTGTTGGTTTACACTAAGAAGTACCCCTAGGAATTTTCTCACAAAGCTAACAATATTTTACTGATTTCAGGTCCCAGCTAATCCACAGGGACCAGCAGTGCCGTGGAAGGAGTTGACATTTCTTGGAAGCTCCCAAGAGGCAACAAACATCCAACTTCAGCCTTTAGAGACACAGCTGAAATCCTGGAAATCTTGCCTTTCCTCTAGAAGTGGTGAGGAATGGGAACTTGTCTGGGAAGTCATATCAGTTAGGCCTCTGGTTTTGAAGATACAGAATGAATTGTATCTATAAAGCTGCCACACATCAGCATCATGTTTATATTTCTAAACCAGAACTAGGCAGCCCTCTGTGTGTCAGTTTCTAGAGTGGTTATACATGTTTGACACTGTTATGGGCATCTACACCTATGTGATGGTAAGCCTCCTATCTTCATGGAGCTATCAAGTCTAAGTGAGTGGTGAGCCATTCAGTATAGTAAATTATGGCATGAAAGTAAGAACTAAGTAGTAAAACCACATAATGGCACCTAACCCAGTCTCATTGGTTTAAAGACAGGTTTTTTTTTTTTTTTCTTTTTAAAGACAGTTTTGTACAGGAAGAGTCACCTAAGCTGAGATTTCAACTGTATGAGTAGAAGGAAGCCAAGTAAATAAGTAGAAGGATGAGTGGCCTAAGTGAAAGCTACAAGGTATTAAATTATAGGTAGTCAATTTAACGTGAGTAGAGAATTAATAGGGAAGGACTGGGGAGAGACCAAGAAAGGAAAATACTACCTCTGAAAACGTGTGTGTGTGTGTGTGTGTGCAATCCCCCCCCCCAAACTGGGGATTGAACTCAGGCCCTTGCACTTGCCAGGCAAGCACTTATTCTACTGAACCATTTCCCTAGCCCCTTGTATGTCATATTAATTCATTTGAACAGTTTCTTAAATCCAGAAGGGATAAGCCAAAGGGTATGGCACAAAGGAGTAGTGGCTGGTTTTGCAATTTATACCTCAGCTGCAGTAGAGAAAAATAGATTTGAAGAAGGCAAGACTAGAGGCTTTTTTAGATTTCTAACTCAAGTGTCCATAACATATTATGGTTGGGGGTTGGGAAATATCAGAGCTGAATGCCTTTCATATTCATTAAAATTGTACTGCGCTCTGGTTATTGTTAAAAAGCAGAGTATGCCAAAGAGGGATTGAAGGTGATGCTCAAATTTTAGTATTGAACAACCTGGTTAATAATGGTGCCCCTTAAATAATTATCTAAATGAAAAAATCAAGGAAAAACAAGTATTTGGTGATGTGCTTCGTTTTAGATGTTTTAGTTTTTGTGAAAGATTCACAAGAAAAATACCCAGTTGATGGGGAAGGGAAGTAAAAAGAATTAAAATTTGTTATGTAGATGTGCTAACCCCCCACAATGAATATAATTTATTACAAATATTCAAAAATCTTTATAGTACCAGATAAAAGAATAATACTAAGTTAAGCCATAGTGAACATCATTTTAAAAAAGAAAATACCACATTGAAAGTTAACATGAGAGTTGAGTTTAATAGAATTGGGATAGGACTGGATATGAGGAAGTATTACCATACAGTGTAAGTAGAAATTGAAACCTAGAAATTTTGCACAGTGAAAAGATAGATGAGAGCCCAGAACAGAAATTACCAGTCCTGGCATCTAAGAAGGACCAGCCACAAAAATCAGATCCATTATTGACTAGAAGAGAGTGTCTCTAGAAGGAAACTATGGCCCCCAATGTCAGTGCTATAGAGGCCAAATATGGCAGATCCAAGAAGTCTGAATTGGATTATACTATTAGGGTAGAAGTGGTAGGAAGAAAGGAGAGTAAGGTAGAAACCGGATGCATCCCTTTCAAGAAACTGTAGTGTGAATGGGAGTGAGTGAGGTTGCTTGGCAGAGATGTGTGGGCAAGGAGCTTGGTTTTGAAAAGGTAAGAGTCAATGCTTAGGAGACTGAGATAGGAGAATCATTGCAAGTTTGAGGCCTGCCAGAGCTACAAAATGAATTCAAGGGCCAGCTTGAACTGAATAGAGAAACCCTGTCTCAAAAAAGATAATAAATGGCTGAGGAGATAGGTCGGCAGTCTAAGCACCTGCCTGGCAAGCACAAGGACCTGGGTTTGATCCCCAGTACTACATGCCACACTGGCTCTGAAACCCTGGGCATGCAGTGCAGGTCACTGAAACTGGGTGTGGTGATACATTCCTGTGACCCCAGCGTTGGGGAGGCTAAGACAGGAGGATCACTATAAGTCTGAGCTGTGTGGCAAGACCCTGTACAAAGACCCTGAACACCCTGTAAACCCTTAAAAAGACAAAAGAACCTGTGGACTAGTTGAAAAAAAATTATAGGTAGACTGTGACATTATTATGGTAACTTCTATTTTCTCTCATGAGGAAAATTAATATTCAGAGAAATGCAAATCACAGACCAGGAGATAGCTCAGCAGTCTAAAGCACCTGGGGACCACAGTTTGATCCCTGGTACCACATGTTGCGCCAGCACTGCCCTCAGGGCAGGCTGAGTTGGCAAAAAAAAAAAAAAAGTAAAATCTGTTATTTTTCTCTTCAACATTTCAGACTATGAGAACAGTAAGACAACTGCAAAGGAGAAGATGTCAAGAGAAAAAGCAGAGGAACCCTCTCAGGAATCTTCATTTGGAGGAATTGCTGAGCATGAAGGCAACTTAGAGTGGCAGCGAAGAAGTGCTATGGGTGAGAAATTAAGACGATCCCCTCCTGAAAGAAGCAGTTTTAGGCAAGTGATTGTCACACATA
>PVKA01012444.1:0-35532 GCA_004027165.1 Ctenomys sociabilis
CACACACACACACACACACACACACACAAATTACCCTCTGACCCAGAAAATTCTACACTATTTTTCCTGCTGATATATGTCATGGACTGATGTCTTCACAGTCCCCCTGCCATTCCTCAGATACACTAGAGACTAGTTCCTTATGAGTGCATAACATGATCTATGAACCAGTTCCATTCCAGGAGAAAATCCCTAAGTCAGAGTTGCTCATAACTGGACGAAGTAAGTCTTACACAATATGTTTACGAATCTTACACGGTATGCCTATGAAAGTTTACAATGCCAATGTTCCTACGTTGGGGTTATACCAATTATTTCATGTGTCTGCAACATGTTCTTTAGGTTCTCTCATAGCTGTGTCTTGCTATTCAGGTCTTAGCTCCAATGCCACCTCTCCACAGTGCTGATGCTGACAAAAAGTAGCAGCATCTAACCCTCAAATCCTATTTTATTTTATTTTATTTAAAACAGCAAATAGTACACCTATGGCAGATTACTTGCCAGAGCAGATGAAACAAAAGTTTTTAAGGATACTAGTAGGATTACCCAAATTTTTAGGGGTGTGTGTGTGTGTGTTTAATGTATTTAGTACAGGTTCTCACTACATAAATTGGACTCACAGTGACTCTCCTGTTTTCAGCCTCCTAAATGCTGGGATTACAGATGCACACCAGCACACCCAGTCTCAACAGCTCTCTCAGCATGCCCGGGGGACAGGGCCGGCAGGGCATGACAGGGATCAAATCCTGGCAGCTGTGCTCTGCCTAAACAGGTGCTTTAATCCACTGAGCTATCTGGCTGGCCTTACCCAAATTTTTAAATGAATAAAACAGCACTACAACCAATCAATTAAAGGTAAAGAGGGGATGCCTCATTTAAAGGTGAAAAAATATAAATTTGGAAATCTACTTCACTTGATGCCATCCACACTGAACCCTAAATTTACAATGTTCTACTGAAACAGCCTCACAGTCTAGCTGAAGGACAGAGACTATGAAAACGACAGAGAAGCTGCTCAAGACTGAATTCTAGCCAACACAATGGTGCTATAGGGACCAGTTCTCCAGCAAGCAGTGGGTTTGACCACAGAAGGACATCTCATTCACACAACATTCTCTTTAAAAAGAATCTGTGAAGTAACTACTCCATATCTATTTAAAACTATAGGCCAGGTGCAGCAGCACACACCTATAATCCCAACATGTTGGAAAATTTAGGCAAGAAGACTGAAAATTCAAACCTAGCCTGGGCAACTTAGCAAGATTCTATCTCTAAGGGGGTGGGGGGGTGGGAGGGCGGTGGCACACTCTATGGATATACACAGTGTAAAGGCCCTGGGTTCAAACGCCAGTGTTTATTTTTCCTCCTCCCCAAACTCCAGTATTTAAAATGACAAAAAACACTTGACCCTACTAGGAAATTTCAAATTGTGTATGGCAGAAGCACTTAAATCAATTTATAACACTTTCACCAAAGTATTATTCAAGGTCCTTTTATTCCTTTGTGAAGAAAGTTTGAGGACTAACCAAACATTTTGGTCTAACTTTGCTCTCATCCACTGGTATTCATTAGCTACCAAGATAAATCCTAAATCTATACTTCACATTTTTATAAAAGCAAACTTTCCAAGCGGTAAGTTTCCTTGAAATTTCTCCCCCATATTTACCTAGTTTTCAAACACAACCAGGTCAGAATTTAAAATGCAGACCAAGTTGCCCTTTATTGGGAGACAGAAATGTATGCACCTGAATACCTGAAAGGAACAATACACTTTAAAGAATCAGTAAGAATAGAAAAAAGCAGCAAAGGTAGTGTGCAACAACACATATATGAATTTTACTTCCCAAAAGATCACAACAGGGATGGGGAGATAGTTCAGTAGAATAAGTGCTTGCCTGGCAAGTGCAAAGTCCTGAGTTCAATCCCCAATACCAAAAAAAAAAAAAAGAGAGAAGAGAAAAGAAAAGAAAAAGAGAAGAAATCACTCTTTCTTTGGGGCCAGGGAGATGGCTTAGTAGACTAAGTGCTTCCCTGGCAACAAACACTAAGGGTCTGAGTTCAATCCCCAGTTCCACAAAAAAAAAAAAAAAAAATCACAACACCGAGGTGACACGGGAAGAAAAACCTGAAGATGAAAACAGGAGCAATTAACTAGTAAAGCAATATTGGCAAAATCTTGGAGCCTCACTCAATCTGCACTAAGTTATTTCTATTAACCTCAATGAATCTTAATGATACAGTATTAGTGGATGTTTATTACTTATTTTTACAATACTGTACATTCACTCATGGTTAAAAATCCAAAGGTACAAAGAGACACGTGTGACTCTTCTGTATTCTGGTCAAATGCTACCCTAAGAACTCATCTAAAGATGCATATACAAGCAGGAACATATATTTTGTATAGGCAAATTGTCATTTAGACAATTTATTATTCATAATGACAGTATTTTTCTTGGGCAGAACCGGGGATTGAGTTCAGGCCCTTGTGCTTGCCAGGCAAGCACTTATTCTACTGAGCCATCTCCCTGGCCCCTTAATGACAGTATTTTTTAAAGTAGGTCTTTAGATTCACTGGTATTACATATCCATATATTACAACTTTTCTCAGAAGCTGATTTCTTTAAGATATTTTTAAAGGTATCAAGGGAAATGGCAGAGTAAAAATGCTGGACTAGGAAACAGGTTCTAGCTTCAATTCTGTGTAAGTGCAGCAAGTCTTGTCACTTCGGTAGCATTTTGCCTTATGTCCTTGGCTGCCACCATTTGGGACTTCCCCAGTCTCTCCATATCTTCCAAACCATTCTACTCAGCTCTATAGCTGTAGTAATCTTTGAAAGCACAACTTAGGGCCAGGGAGATGGCTCAGTGGAATAAGCGCTTCCCTGGGACTTCCCCAGTCTCTCCATATCTTCCAAACCATTCTACTCAGCTCTATGGCTGTAGTAATCTTTAAAAAGCACAACTTAGGGCCAGGGAGATGTCTCAGTGGAATAAGCGCTTCCCTGGCAAGTGCAAGGGCCTGAGTTCAATCCCGGTTCCACCAATAAATAAATAAAAGCACAACTTGTGTGTGTGTGTTGTTTTTGGGTTTTTGGGACAGGGTCTCCCTATGTAATTCATGTTGGCCTTGAACTCTGCCCACGCTGGTCTGAAAGTCAGCAATCCTGACCTCAGCCTCCTGAGTGCTGGGACTATAGGTGTGCACCACCTCATGCAGCCCAGCAAACATTGTTTTCATGTATATGTACAACTCTAACGTTTCTTTACTACTTCAGTGAAACCAGCCACATGGTACATGCTTAACCCCTGAGAGACCAACAGAGGCTTAAAGATCATTTCCTGAGCCTGATCCCGCAGCAGAACACCTGAAAAGACTACGGCCCTTGGAGATAAAGGAAACGGGCCATGCCTAGAAAGCACATGTTCCCAAAACGCCATGATTACATAAAAGTCACTCATATATTCGTATTTACTGTAGGCCAGGTATAAAGTAAGTATCAGGAACTGCACTGAACAGACAAGTAAGATTCCTAATTTCACTGAGCTTGCATTTCTAGAATAGAAACAAATAAACACTCAAAATTATTCAAAGCATTTCTGTCTGGGGTCCAGTTTACAGCAGTGAATTTCTATGCAGTCTCAAGTGTTGCCTCAGTTACTCTTTTCTTATTGGTGGGACAAATACCTAACACTCAAAATTAGGAAAAGAAAGGCTTATTTGGCTCACAGTTACTGGTAGTTTCAGTCCATATTCAGCTGGCTCCAAGGCAAAGCAGCACAAGGCAGACAGCAACCTTTCATGGTGGTGGCAAATAGCAAGAGCGAAAAGGAGTGGTAGCAGCTAGGGCAGCTAGCTAGCCTCTCCACCCTCTTTATATTGTAATGCAAATTACCTGCCCCAGGGCAGGTGAAGCATCCAGACCCATAATAATCAATCACAAATTCCAGAAACTGCCCCGTGACTTTAGGGGGACACTTATACACAAATCACAACAAGTATCTTCTAGCATAATGAGTCTTCAAAAATGTAAATCAGATCATGTCTACAATGGCTTAAAAAGTCCCATACTCAGCTGGGGTATGGGGCACACACCTGCAATTCTAGCACCTGGGAGGCTGAGGTAGAAGGATTAAAAGCATAGTTAGATATCAACAGAGCTGCTCTGGCAGATAGGAAGAGCCTGCAGTGAGAGGAGACAGTAAGGGGACACAAAGCCTGGCATGGTAACACACAACAGTAATTCCAGCATTTGGGAAGCTGAGACAGGAGGAAGGATAGAAGTTTGAAATCAGTCTTGGCAACACCTGAACTATACAGTAAGACTCTGTCTCAAAAAGCAACAACAACAACAAAAAAGCAGCAGCAACAACAGAAAAAAAGAGGTGTGAGAGTGCCAACACAGAGGCACTAAGGTCCTGTGGCAGAAGACTAAAGCCTCCTGGGGGTACAAAAGACAGAAGTGCTTACTGCATTATAACTGAAGGGGCGCAGAAAGGGTGACTGAGCACCAAAAGGGCTACACATATGGTAGAGGGAAGGAAGATGGGGCTATCTTCCTCTGAAAAGATTTGCCTTTTCTTAAGAGGAACATGAAACAAGCCATCAGCTTCTCAAGAGGACAAAGGAAGTACGTGAGGTCTGGTGACAATCCTCCCAGAACTTGAGAAAATGGGTGCACACCTGTTATTCCAACACTCAGGAGGCTGAGGACAGCCTGCAATACATAATGAGTTGAAGTCCAGTCTAAACTACTCAACAACATAGTGAGATCTCTTAAAAACAGTGAGAAAGCAAACATCCACAGGCAATCATGATACCAATTTGAAGCTTAAGAGGTATAGAACTGAATATTACTTTCTCTATATACTAAACATTACCTTCAACCAATTTTGTTATATAAATTTATACCAAGAATTAAACTTGTAGTATCCTCTTTGCAAACCTAATCCGAATAAGTATCTCCCTGCAAATAAAATATTAAATGTTCCACAAATTCCAAGAATTTGTTTCAGCCAACTGGTTACCAGTGAACTTTAAGGAAACCAGGCAACAAACCAAATACAGGGCAAAATGTATGTGTGTGTAATCTTAAGAAATATGAGCACGGACTATCTCATATTTCTTTATAAAAGCACATATTAATATTAATATGAAGCATATTCTTAAAATAACTATAGAAGTGGGAGTACACAGGAGGAGAGGTAAATGGGAACTAAACTAAACTGGCTATGTGTTGGTGCTATTGATGATAGGTGCTTGTAATTGTCCATTAAAAAAAAGTCAAATCAGGGCCACGGAGATAGCTCAGCCACCTCCGTGGTTCAATCTCCAGTACCGCATGCTGAGCCAACCACCAAGACCAGATGTAGTGGCGTACACCTGTAATCTCACAGCTGGGGAGGCTGAAACAGAAGGATCACTACACTCTGAACTACATAGTGAGATCTAGTACCAAATACATTTAAAAAGAAAAGGAAAATCAGCCAAGCATAGTGGCACACTCTATAATCCCAGCTACTCAGGAATTTGGTAAAAATCACAAGTTTGAGGGCAACTTCAAAATTAAAAAATTAAAGGGATGCAGCTCAATAGTACATAGTACCTCAAATTCAATCTTACTGTAGTACCCCTCAAAAAAAAAAGCAAAAACAATAATTAAAAGCTAAAACCAGTATTTGCTATGCTTCCAACTAGTACTCAGGAATAGAAGTTCTGGATTCACTGAACAGAACAGACCTCATTTCAAAAGTTGCCACCGTTCTCCTGCATTTCCCTTCAGGATCTGCTGAGCCCCAAGCCCTAACCCAGCTTCCAGCCTATGCATTCAAAGCTGCCCACAAGCAATGGGCCTAATTGCCAGCGGTCTCAACCATTAAGTACTGACCAGGACACCTTAGCCAGAGAAAAGGAAAATAGAAAGGTAAAAGATAACTATCTCTTCTTTCCTTCCTCAAAAAATTTCTAATTCTAAAGTTCATGAATCCACTAGGTCTTAGCTACTTTTTTCTGTTGTTGCTGAGACAAAATACTCCATGCCAAAATTAAGGAAGGATACTAAGCTCAGTTTGTAGAGGTTTCAGTCTGTAATCAGCTGGCTTCAAGGAAGGATGCAATGGCAGAGTTTTGGACAAACATTCCTGATGGTAGATGACAGCAAAAGCAAAAGAGGAGAACCAGCCTGCCAGCCAGCCAGCCTGCCTGCTTGCCTGCCTGCCTGCCTGCCTGCCAAGCATGAAGTAGTGAGTTCGATTTCCTATACCAAAAAAAAAAGGCAGAGTGGGGAAGCAAGGCTCTTTTCCTTTCTTACATTGTAAGCAGACTACAACTCTCCTACTAGGGTGAGTGTAGCACTCATGGAATCCACTTCTTGCACAGGATGATGATGTTTAGGAAGTGAGGATCCTGGCCCCCTTTTCAGTTGCTTAATTAAACTTCTCAATTTCTGAAATTGATACAATGTATCAATCATTACACACTGCAACAAACAAGTTTATCCTCACTTACTTTCCTTTTAGCCAACAAAAAATAAAGTGGGAAAAAAGGACCCTGACATCAGGAATGGCAGGGCTGCCTTTGTGTTTCCCAGTGCCCCAACTGTCTGAAACTTGGACCAGAAGTAGCTTAAATTTTAAGGGTATTTTAGCACTCTGGTGAAAGAGGGTAGCAAACAGATACTGAGGAGAAAGCACTGAATAGAAATTAATTCTCCTCTTAGGATATAAGGAAAATAGCATTTCTAAGATTACTAGCTGTGTTCTTCATTCTCAATTTTCTTTTCACCCCTTCCCCTTCTAAAACCTAGCTGGTAGTCAACTAGATGAACTAACTGTATATCACACTGCTGGAAAGAATCAAAGTGTTATTGGACACCAAACTCCTACTGTTGCAGTCTGACTAACTTGAGGGTCATCTGACTGGTTTTACTGACAGAACTGGTTGCCCAAGAAAATGTACATTGCTGTATGTTATTTCTGAGAGCAACAAAGGGTGTTTTCTCTACATAGAAGTAGCCTTAAAAGCCCATCTACTTTTTGCCTTATTGAACACACACCTGTTTTCAGTGATTATCAAGTCTGCTTAATTTTAAGCATTTATTCTAAAATGGGGTGTGTCTTGTTATGTAGTCCAGCTTGGCCTCAAACTCATGCTAATATTCATGCTCAGTCTCCACAGTGCTATGGGCATTTCTAAACAAGATTTTTAAAAGTCACAATTGATACCCAGAAGTTTAGTTTCAATTGTTGAGACAAGGTCTCACTACCTTGTTCATGTTGGCCTTGAACTCATAGCCATCTCTTATGCCACAATACCCAGAAATCCCCAGTTCTTTTTCTTATTTTGAGGCAGACTCTCCCTAAGTCACTAAAATGTCCAGGCAGGGTTTACAGGATTACAGGCATGTGCCACCATGCCTGGCTGGAATTTGTATTTTTAAGTCATCAATTAGTTGTGGTCATTCCGGTTTAGAAACTATCTCTAAAGCACAAATGTAAGGCATAACTTCAGAAGTACCCTACTTCTAAAATATATTATGCTATGCTAAATAGAATCAGAACACTTTCTCCAAAATAAAACTACAATTCTAGATTAATACTATGGACAAAGATGTATGCTAGGAATCAGACTCATGGTCTCATGTTTACTAGGTAGGTACACACTGTACTACTGAGGAAATTTTTAATTCAGAAACAAAAAGTTGTTTTAAAGCTAAGTATAAGAGGGACTAAAATAGGGTCCTGTACAACCCCACCACCATCCCTCACTGAGGATGTCATGGGGTTGTACATACGCTAAACAATCATTTTACAACTATCTACCTTGGACCACAAGGGCACCAGCCCCAGCCCATTTCATTTTTTCTAACATTATTTTGAGAGAGGGTCTTATTAAGTCCCTCACACTGGCCTCAAACTTGTGCTCCACCAGCCTCAGTCTCCAGATAGTTGTGATTACAGGCATGTGCCGCCATGCTAAACTAAACCCCTGCAGGGTCTTTTCAGAGTGACATTACTGACATTCTAGACTTAATTATTCTCTGTTGATGAAGGCTGCTTTATGCATTATAGGATGTTCTTAAACTACAAACATCAATTCCGTGAAAATCTTACATAGCAACAAAAATTAATGACTTTGATAAAATCAAGGCAAGATCCCTGACCTCTAACCACTGTAACAGAAGCACCCCCAGTTGTGAAAAGAAAACTGTACCTAGACCTTGCCAAATGTCCTCTGAGGGTAAAACCATCCTAACTCAGAACCACTCACCAAATGATTTGAATTTAAAATAGAAGAGAAAAATAATAAAGTATATTGAGAGTAAAGATACAGGAAATTAAATTGCTTTTAGAGCAGCTGGTATGGTAGCGCACACCTGTAATCCCAGAACTCAGGAAACTGAGTTAAGAGGATTGCTGCAAATTTGAAGTCACCTTGGGCTACATAATGAGTTTAAGGCCAGCCCAAATGATATGGTGAGACTTTATTTCAAAAAAAATCTGTTTTTAGAATTTACAGAAATAGAATAAGGTATAATGTCATTAGGTGTTTATTTTTATTAAAAATAAAACTAAGAGAAGTGGAGTTAAGCTACAAAAGGAGGCATCTAGTTGCTCATAAGGGGGGGATCTTTTGACTATGTTGGTTTACTACAGCTAGGAACTGGAGACCTTTTCTTGCAAATAATTATAATGTGTTAGAACGAAAACATCAAGACATCAGGCTTGAGCTATCGTGTATGTCCTGAGACCCCCAGAGGCCCTGTATAGCCTCAGTCTCTCCCTCCCTGAAGCCTGAGACTTAGAAATGACGCACAAGACTCACAGCTAATGTTCACTGTGGACTCAGGCCCATGTGATGGGACCAATTTCTGAATGCATGCACAAGCAAGCCAACCAGGTTAGCAGGTTTGTGGCCCTTCCCTATTGCTTTTGCCCCTCAAGGCTAAGGAGAGGCTGTGAACCGGTTTTCTCCTTTGTGCCCAGGGTTATTCCCAGCATTCACCAGATACCTGTCTGAAGCTGCCCGTAGGAGTGGAGAACTGATGGGAAACAGGAACACCTACAGGGTCTAATGTCAGCAAAAGTAAAGGCAAAGAGAGGAAATAAGAGAAGGAAATAAATAGGTTCTCTGAAATGTCAGCCACAGCTTTTTGGGACACCACACCACCAGTACCACCATCCAGACTTTACAGGAGACTAAAAAGTAAAAACCTTCAATAATGACATTAAGAAATTATTTCCCCTTTTAATTGTGTAAAAGGCTGTCTGAAAAGGCTACTTCTTGTTATCTTCAAAAATAGTTCTCAAACTTTACATCCATAAATTATCTGCATGAGGCCAAGAATACAGCTCAGTGGCAAGCACTTGCCTGGCAATGGCAATCATAGGGTCCTAAATTCAATTCCTAGTATTAAAAAAAAAAAAAAAAATCATAATTATCTGCACTGATGGCCCAAAAGTAGTAATGAATAAAACTGATTAAAAGCTTGGGCCGGGGAGATAGCTCAGTAGAATAAGTGCTTGCCTGGCAAACACAAGGGCCTGAGTTCAATCCCTGGTTCCGCCAAACAAATAAATAAAAGAAAAATAAAAAATAAAAAAAAAAAGCTTAAGTGCTCTGAGAACCTCATACGTAGTATTGCAAAACAAAGGGGAAAAAAAAAAGCTGTAACAATTGAGCCACAAAAAGAAAAGCTTCTCTAGGGCAAGCTTCTAGAGAATTATGATTATAAAATCTTAATCCTCAAAAATTACATGTTTTGTGATCTATCTATACTGCATTCTCCCTTTTACCCCTTTTACCCCCAGGCCTGAGGCCTGAGGCCTGAGGCCTGAACTCTAGCCCTTCCCACTGAGCTCCAGACATGCTCCCTCCTGTTAGGATCTCACTGACTTTGGTAAGGCTGGGCTTAAACTTGAGATCCTCCAGCCTCACCATCACAGAGTGCTGAGATTATAGGCATGTTCCACTATACCCAGCTTATATGATATTCTTGAAATGACAAATTATAGAAATAGGAAATGTATTAGTAATGGTCAAAAAGTCAGCAGTTGCTAGAGACTAATAAGAGCCTAGGTGGATGTCATCACAACAAAAAAAGGCAATATCCCTGTGGGGATAGAAATATTCTGTATCTTGACTGTGTCAATGTCAATATCCTACTTGTGGTGATGTGTTATGATTTTATAATAAGTAACTAGGATATCTGCATTATTTCCTATAATTGTGTGTGAATCTATAATTATATCAAAATGAAATATTTTATTTTATTTGTCATCTGAAGATAGGGTATCACTATGCAGTTGAGGCTACCCTTGAGCCCACTTTATAGCCAGGCTGGTCTTAAACTTGCAATGATCCTCCTGGCTCAGCTTCCAGAGTGGTGGAATTACAGATAATTACACCGCCACACCCCACTGAAAAGTTTTATTTTAAAACACATAAATCCTGCCTATCAACTCAAACTGATAAAAAAAAAAAAAAAAAAAAAAACTTTAGACTACTAATATTTTTCACATTTCTAGGATTAAAAGCCAGGTGTTATGGCACAAACTTGCAATCACTGGTACTCAGGAGTTGTAAAGCAAAGGGATCACAAATTTGAGGTTAACTCTGGAACTTATCAATACCCCATTTCAAAACAGAAAAAGATGGGGGAATGTAGCTCAGTAATCTCTGGGTTCAACCCTCAGTACCCCCTCCCACACACACACACAGTTCCTCAAGGCATGTATTATTAGCATTAACTTAGTAGAGCCCTACATTATGCCATGTAAAGGTTGTTGCAAGCAGAAAATGGGGTTAAAGAGTGAAATAAATTGTTTTCTTCTCAGGGCTGGGGAGATGGCTCAGTAGAATAAGTACTTCCCTGGCAAGCACAAGGGCCTGAGTTCAATCCCTGGTTCTGTAAGAAAAAAAAAATTGTTTTCTTTTTAACGAGAAGCACCATTAGATTTGTCTTTAAAAACAATCTGACAATAGTGTAGAGGAAGAAACAAGTTAGGAGGCTACACAACAGTCTAAGGGAAAAGGAGGCAAGCAAGGTCTAGTGACAGTGAGGTAGAGAAGAAAACAATCAACACTGATATCTGGGAGGTACAACAGTGGGACTGACCTAGGACAGACACAGACAAGCTTTCCCTGTAAAAAGTCAGATAGTAAATACTGAGGTTTTGAAGACCATATATGGTCCCTGTTGGTTGTGGTTTGGGGTTTTTGCAAGGAGTACAATAAATACAGGACACATTTTATAAGATTATTTTATAATGTGTCACCCAAAGAATCATACAAGGAGTGCACAAAATCTGTCCACACACTAAGGACCAAAAAATCCAGCTGAGGGCCTGGATCCTAATATCCTGCATAAGTTCAGCTGAAAACCTAGAGCTCATAACAATTCCTCACACAAGTCTAGTTGGAGGCCTAGAGTCCATGACAATATCTCAAGCAGGCCTGATTCACAGATCTGTGCTGGAAGAGCCCAAAGGTCAGTGCGAGCTTGGAAGGCTATGCCAGCAGGATGAAGGATCTAGTATGCTAGCAGGCTGAGGGATCTTAACTGGAGCTAGGAAGTAATGCTCAAGGTAAGCACCACAGCTCCCCCAAAAGTATCACAGCCAGCATCAGCAACAGTGGTGTCTGAGCTTCTTCAGGGATGAAGAAGGCTGAGTTCCTACCAGAAAAGCCAACGTGACAAACTTCCCCACAAGGCTGAGCAGTGTACCATCTTCGAAGACCCTTCAGACCCAGGAAGCGATCCTCAAGATAAGGACCAGAACTCCCAAAAAAATGAACTGTAGCTATCCTCAGCAATAACAAAAGTCCCAATCTCCTCCTCCAATAAGAACAGCCAAGTTTATCAGAAAAACCATCACAACAAGGTCCTCCAGCAGAACAGCCCAAGAGAACCAGCAGCTTCCAACAGCTTCTCTAAACAGCTTCCCTCACAGCCTCTAGACAACTTCTCTAGTTCTGCCTCTTATGCTAAAGGCAACAATCCTCAAGTGAGCCTCCCATACCCAGCACCATACCAATTCAATCCAGCTGGGTGTTAACAAGTTGACCACCAGTTCACAATACACTACACTGTCACACATACCATATATTTATTTGTCTTTAAGTTTTTTTAAATGTAAAAGTCATGCAAGACATGATGGCACACACCTGAAGGCTAGTTCTCACCAGACTGAGGCAAGAAGATGGAGAGTTCAAGGCCAGTCTGGATTACATAGAACGTTCAAGGCCACCCTGAACTACCCAAAAAGATCCTATCTGAGAAAAAAAAAAAAAGTAAAAAATAAAATAAAATTTAAAATAACAGTAAGGGGGTTCAATCCCAGGCACCACATGCTGAGTCAGCCACCAGATCCGGCATGGTGGTGCACACCTGTAATTCTAGCCCTGGGAAGGATGAAAACAGGAGGATCACTACAAGCTACATAGTGAGACCCTGTATCAAGTACATTAAAAAATAAAAGTATGAAGGTCATCTTGGCTCACAGTAATTCCTGGCCAGAACTGATGCAGGAGCCACAGTTTATTGACTCCTAAACAAGGAGACAAGAAATAAGGAGATAAGCAATAATGAAGAACGAAAAACCTAAAGTGACAGACTCATGGCTTAAGGATTGGCTGTGGGTATCATTCACAAAGATTATGAACACACACACAGACACGAAAACGGGCAAGGGCTTCTGAATTGCTACTGCTGAAAGATGGTGAAAATCAAGCTTAATTTCAGATAGCACAGGAGAATTATATACAGAGTGCTATATACAAACATGGAAGTGAGAACAGAGGTCTGAGTAGGATGTATAGATATGGATACATCTAACACTACAACTGTGTAAGCGGCTGACAACAGCCAAGGAGAGAACATTAAATTAAGAAGAAAGCTAGTTATCATGTAAAACACCTACAGTGTGAGGGAAAGGCAAACAGAAGCCTGTGAAAAAAATTAAAAAGGAAAGTGTATTTTAAAATGTTAAAGGACAACAGGAAACAATGTTGTGAACCTGGTCTCAAGCCTGTCTTCCAGATCCTTCATCTGCCTCTGCCTCCTGAATGCTGAGATCATTACAAGCATAAATCAGCAGGCTCAGAGACAGTTGTAAATTATATTGTCTCTTTCACTCAGCACAGGACTGGGCAGAGAGGCACTCAAGCAGTTAGTTATCTGTTTAAGGGAACTGTTATACTGGGAAAGAATGAACTCTGACTTCTGGGTAAGTGGGGGTATTTGGAGACTTTATGGGAACTGTTTCTTCTGGGTTATGTGCTAATAGTCTGCGATAGATTTAGACAGAAGCCTAAAAGAATTTTAATAACTTAATTCAGCCCAAAAGAAGAGGACTATAGTTTACACAGCTTTAGAGGTTCAAATGTAGAATCAGGTTCATGCCTAATCAACTTTGAGTGCCAACGGTGTTGTTTTAACTATACACCCTACCCAAAGTGTCGGACACTGGACATATTCTCAAACTCTCATCTGTCTCCTAGAGCTGCTCAGATCTGATTTAATACTGTCCATGACAAATCACAGCATGACCCTCCAAGAAAGGCAGCCACTTATGCAAATGCTGATTTACCAAAGAAGGCACTGAGTCATCAAAATATTTGTCATTATAAATTCCATTACCACAAAAGAGAACATGTAGCCAACATTTTAAATAAGCTTTTTTTTTTTATGTATTTGGTTGTTGCAGGGTCTCACTATGCAACTCAGACTCATAGTGATCCTCGTACTTTCAGGCTCCCCAGCACTGGGAACATACGCCACTACATCCAGAGACCTGCCAGCTCAGCCAGAGCTGGGCGTGGGGCTGATGCTGCCTGTGGTGGGGATCAAATCATAGTCCCTGCGCTTGCCTAGGCAGACGATTTAGTCTACTGAGCTATCTAGCTGGTCCAAGTAAACTATTTTTAGAGATATTTCAACTCAAATGCTTGATAAATTAGAGCTCTAACTATCGTTGGAAAATGTTAAAGACAGGAAATGGGAGAAGATTTAGAAGCTGTGCAGGAAACTAGAAGTTCCTTCAAGACAGACCTTGTAGACTGGGCTTAGCGGTGCATGCCACTTGGGAGGCTAAAAACAGAAATATCATGAGTCTGATCTGTGCAGTGAGACCCTGTAGACCCTGTACTTTTTTTTTTTTTTTTTTTTTTTTGATGGAGCCGGGGATTGAACTCAGGCCCTTGTGCTTGCCAGGGAAGCGCTTATTCCACTGAGCCATCTCTCCAGCTCCAGACCCTGTACTAAATACATTAAAAAGCAAAAAAAAAAAAAAAAACAGCTATGATTTGTTCATTTTTTAAAAATCCATCAGAGGGTCTAACAGGAGTCTTTTAGTCAGCAGTCAATAAATGATTTGCTGAATCACACTGTTACAAAAGCATCTCAGTGTTATAGACAGCTAAGTTAGATCACATAGAGCTAAGCCCTTGAAGAAGCGGGCGCAAAACATAAGACACCTTAAACTATGGGGAAGACAGGCACCTCTGCTGTGGGCCAGACCTCAAAACAAAAGATAAAACAAATACATCCACATACTTCCTAAGGATAAACACCAGAGAAGGATCAGTGGCCTTGAGGAAGCCAGGAAGAGTCCCTGTTCTGTATTCATGCCTGTTTGCTATGGAGCTTGCTTCCCCATTTGATCAAATTTAATTAATTTTACCTTAGCAACTATGCTCATAATTTTATTGGTTAACCATAGTTTTGCCCCACTTCATGCCTATCTTGTAATTTCCTGTATTTTTCCCACCTTGGACCCACCCCATATCATAGATTTGCTCTATAAAAGTCCCTAGAAAAGGGTTAGGGAAATAGCTCAGCCATCTAAGCACCTGCCTAGCAAGCACAAGGACCCAGGTACAACCTCCAGTACCCCATGCCACCACCCAAACTGCAGATGTGGTAGCACACGCCTGTGATCCCAGTACTTCAGAGACTGAGACAGGAGGATCACTATAAGTCCAAGCTATATAGCAAGACCCTGTACCAAATAAATATATAAGAATTTTTTAAAATCCTTAGAAAAGGAAGTATCCCTGGTAAATCACTTGGGATCCCTCCTTGTCTCTCTTATAAGTTTTCTTTTCCCCCAATAAATACATTTTTGCTCTTAATCTCTGTTATTCCTTTTGTTTAGTATGGGTTTGTTTGGTTTCTTTTTGAAACAGGATCTGACTAAGCAGTTCAGACATACCTTGAACTTGCCACCATGTCCAGCTTAACCTGTTATTCCTAAAATTCATTCAGTTTTTCAAGTACACAGACTCTTACTGAAATCTAGTAGGTTGAGAATTTCTTTCCCCTACAATCACCAGCACCTTATCAGTCCAGCAAGTCACAAACTTAGAACCCTCAACTCTCTCCCTTGCAAAAGCTTCAGTTCCACTTGCTGCAAATTATTTTTCTAGGAATACATCTTAATTTCACAATTTAGAAATAAAAAAAGCTCAGGTAACATGGCCTTGGTTTTTTGGTAATATTTTTCTATCAGCAGGTGATGGACACCCTACTTTTGAAAACAAAAAGGAAACCAGATGAGGATGATAAAACAGATCCAAGTTTGGGATTTTTTTTTCTTCAAGTTTTGCTTTATTTTTACAGATCAAGGGAAAACAAGAAATACTATTTGCTAGGAAAGAAAGAGCAACCTATATAAAGCAGTATAACGGGAGCTGTGTTATAATGAACATTAAAGAGGTTCTTCACAGCTATGTCCATAAATGTCTTTTCCTTTAAATTTCCAGTCCTGGATGTATGTTAAAGACATATAAATAGTTAAAAGCTCTGGATTCTAAAAGGTCACAGACAATTTGACATTCATTCCCTTCCAGCCACAGTAATTCAGGAGGCTGCTGACAACGCATTCTCTGTGAGACTTTTCCTGGCAATCCCATCTTTACCGAATCCCTCCCAGATGTTACCATGATGTTTGCATCTTTTTTTTTTCCCTCTTTTTCTTTCTTTTTTTTTTGGTGGTACTGGGGTTTGAACTCAGGGCCTTGTGCATGCTAACCAAACACTCTACAACTGAGCCACAGCCCCAACTGGCATTTGTTTTTCATAACTATTTTCACTTACTTCAGCATACAATCATATTTTAATTTCTTTTTCATTGCAAATTAGTTCCTGATTAAACAGTGAGCTCTTTGCAGACACAAACCAAGTCACAACCATTCTGCTGTATCTAATGTCTACAAAATGGTTAAGCAGTCAGTAAGAGTTTTGTTGAGG
This sequence comes from Ctenomys sociabilis, assembly GCA_004027165.1. Classification (NCBI taxonomy): domain Eukaryota; kingdom Metazoa; phylum Chordata; class Mammalia; order Rodentia; family Ctenomyidae; genus Ctenomys; species Ctenomys sociabilis. Next base: position 16,251 of record PVKA01012444.1, read on the forward strand.
AAACAAGGCCTTGTATCACCAAAAACTATTTTTTCAAAGGAAGGCTTAAAGTAATCTAAAGTAATGCAAAGATTACTTGTTTATGCATGATACAGCCACGGACTATCTGTCTGTATCTTTAGAATGCCAATAATATCTTATGCAAAACAACATTTGCATTTAGCTGAGGCTCTGCAATTCATTAATTCAATTAATATATCTAGTACATGCTGGGTATTTCAGTACACAAATAAATACACATATGTATGTACACACATATTTAAAATACATATACTATAAACTACAAAATTTAAATGGCAAATTCCTTAGATTTGTTTGTTAAGATATCAAGACTTACAGAACTTTCTCAGCTTAATCAGGATTTGGAATTTTTCTCCTTTTGATTTTTGGAAGTGATAAAAGGAATCTTGACACAGCAAAAACTCAAACAAAGAAATTAACTCCACTTACGGAGGTGACAAGTTTCTACACTAAACTGCAAAAGAGGGCCAGCGAGATAGCTCAACATACAAAGTGAGTGCCTGCTTTGGTAAATGCAGGACCAGGGTTCAATCTCAGGTCCCTCATGCTGTGCAGGCCCCGCCCTCAGGCACACTGAGCTGGCAACCCAGTCCAGGTGTGGTGGCACACATCTGGAATCCCAGCACTGGGGAGACTGAAAACAGGAGAATCACTATGAGTGCAATCTGGGTAGTGAAACCCTGTACCAAATACATTTAAAAAATGAAAAAAAAAAAACCAAAAAACTGCAAAACACTACCAACAAATGTCAACAAAGGATAGTTGTTATTCTTTTTTCAATCATTTATTTGTTATTTATTCTGTATAGGGTCTTGCTACACAGCTCAGACTCATAGTGATCCTCCTGTTTCAGCATCCCCAGTGCTGATACTATAAGTGTGCACCACACTCAGTTTCAGTGGACAGCAAGGCGCACCCAGGGTTCCAGGGCCAGCCTGGCATGCAGTACCAGGGATCAAACCCGGGTCCTTGTGTTCGCCAGGTAGGCACTTAGACCACTGAGTTATCTCCCAGCCCTGTTACTCTTTCTTAAAAGTTAGCTTTTAAAAGTTGTTTCACAGTAAACATAAAAATATATTTAAAGCTGGGCGTGGTGGCGCATGCCTGTAATCCCAGCACTAGGGAGGCTGAGGCAGGAGGATTGTTGGTGAGTTCGAGACCAGCCTGAGCTACAAAGTGAGCTTAAGGCCAGCCTGAACTGCACAGTGAGACCCTGTCTCAAAAAAAAAAAAAAAAAAAAAAAATATATATATATATATTTAAAATGTTTTAAAGGATAATTTATCTGATATTTATATGTCTTAAAATAGTAATTAAAAACAAGTGCAAGTGTGGTGCACATCTGTAATCCCAGTACTTGGGAAACTGAGGCAGGAGGAATACTGCCAAGATTGAGGCCAGCTTGGGCTACACAGTGAATTCAAAGCCAGCCTGGACTCTGCTTCAAAATCAAACACACACACAAACACATACATACATACCCCCCAAAAAACACAAGTTCAAAAGTAAAATCATGGGCCAGCCAAATAGCTCAGCAGATTAAAGTGCCTGAAAGCAGGTACAGGGGCTGGAGGTTCAATCCCTGGGCCTGCCATGCCGGCCCCACTCCCAGGACATGCTGAGATGGCAATCAAGACTGGGTAAGGTGGCCTGTACCTTTAATCTCAGCTCTTGGGATGCTGTAAAAGGTGAATCATTACAGGTCTGATCTAGTAGTGAGACCCTGAACACCCTGTAGACCTTTTCCTAAAATACAAAAAAAAAAAAAAAAAAAAAAAAGGTGAATTCTTTAGAGATTAGTAATTATCTGATGTTTATGTTACTATTAAAATAAGTTTAATTAAGGAACTATAGCATTGTACAATATATCTGAACATCCAGCCATAATTTGGCAAAAATTTGACATTGAGAAGTCAAAAAAAAGAAGGGATGAGTTATGAACTCAAATCCTACAGCCAACAGCAAGACCAGGCAATCTCTAATTGTCATCTAGGAGGAGTGTCTGCCTTCTCTTAGAGCCTCACTACCAAACTGATCTAACTGTGACAAGAGAGCAGGTCAGCAGAAGCACTTGCCCAGCCCCTTCAGGATGGAAGAATTCACATGCACATGCCCTTCCTTCTGCCTTCCAGGTTATAAAGGATATTACAGGAACGAAAAGTTGGTTACCATGTCACAACGTAGTATGTCCAATCTAAGGAAGGCACATGCCTAGTTCACCTCAAGTCTCCCCAGGAAGTTTAACATACTAAATGATACTAACACCTCAATGATTATTCCCCCAGAACAAGGTGGTTCTGTGGAAAAACATAAACACCAACTAATTCTCTGCCTCCAGAAATTCATGATAATAACTAGTACCTGTTATTTAACACTTTTTCTCCCCTGAAATTAACTCAAAGCACTTTTATGGTGCAACTCAGACTATTTCAAATTAGTTGACAGAGAGGGAATCACAGCTGCAGAATGTCACGGCCTCAACCACCAAGCTACACTATTCCAAGGCTCAGTTCACATGAGGGAAGAGAAATTCTTATTAAGGAAAAAAAAAAAAACCCACAAGGTTTATCAATACTGTGTTCTACTGTGAAGCCAAGGGAATGTCCTCTAACGCACTTCCTACAAAGCTTAATTTCCTGCAATTTGGGAGAGTTAGTTTTTTATCAGTTTCACAGTTTTAAAACAAGAATATAAAACCATACTTCTGATGTAAAGTGAGATGGAAATAAACCCACAATAGCTTATCTCTTCTACTGATTACAACTACATGACCAGAAAACCAAAAGAGTAGAGGTGAACTAGAAAGCCCTACAGAAGGTTTTCTTGTTTCCTTTCTTATCTGCTGCTGGAGATCCAACACCAGCCTTTTTTTTTTAAAGCAACTCTTTACCTCCTGGCTTTGACTCCACAGTGACTGTGTCCTGTGGCAAAATTCACAAAACACTAGACAGGATACACACACTAAAACCACCAAAAGAAATTCCCTTCAGTCAGGACAGAGGACTGAAAAGAATCCAAACAAGTTGGCAATAACTTGCAGGAATAAGATAGATGGGGTACACAAATTATGTATCATTTCAGTTCCCCACTTTTTCTTTTGTCTTTTTGAAACAGGGTCTTACTATGCACTTCAGGCTGGCCTTGAGCTCACTTTGTAATCCAGGCTGTTCTCAAACTCGAAAAGATCCTCCTGCCTCTACCTCCCCAAGTGCTGGGATTGCAGGTGTGTGCCATAATGCCCAGCTTTTCACTTTTTTTTTTCTTTCAGTTCCCTACTTACATTCAATTTCTTGTTTTTGCTTCCCTAAGTCTCATAAAGTAGGAAGAAATTTATTATCCCTATTTATAAAGGACAAGACTGTATTGGTGGGGCTGGGGAGATGGCTCAGTAGAATAAGTGTTTGCCTGGCAAGTGCAAGGGCCTGAGTTCAATCTCCAGTTCTGCAAAAAAAAAAAAAAAAAAATCCTGTCTTGGTTCGCAAAGATTCAGAATATGTATTGTTTAAAACAATAAACTCAGCCCTTCTAATTCCCAATACAACAGCTGTTGTACTATTTATAATGTTTACTTAAAAAGTAAATATTCATTTCCACTGTGATAAAACCCTGCAAAGAAGATGTGTGTCAGTAGAGTAGTAGTGAATGAACTGATGAGGAGGTAGAGACACAACACAGGGTAAAGGACAGCAAGAATGAGCAAGCCTGCGAAGTCCAAACAGGTACCAAGTCAACACAGATTTAATTCCCAGGTGAACTTATGGTTTTGCTGCTATTTAAAGGAGTTTCTGGAACACCTAATCAAACATATCTTGAAGTTATCAGCAATGGGTGTTGTTCTGTACCTACCGGAGCATAGGAGGGGAGGCAGATGGACAAGCAACGAGCAAGAAGTGCAACTGTAGTGTAGAGGTCTAAGTGCCCAGAAATACAGAAGTGCCATGGGAATGCGGAGGGTAAAAGGAAATAAGGAAGTTGGGTTCGTGATGGTGCACACCTATCATCCCAGCACTCCAGAGACTGAGGCAGGAAGATTACCATAAGCTCAAGGCCAGCCTGAACTACATAGCAAAAACCTTGTCTCAAAATTTCAGAAAATAAAATAAAAACAATGATAGGTAATAAGGACCCAGTAATTTCAAAGAATAAGTAATAAAAATGACAGGCTGGAACAAGATGAGACAACAAGTGAGAAATCAGAGGCACAAGTAGGTAAAAGGTGAGAAGAACAGCATGAGAAGGAGAACAATGATGAAGAGTAGCTCAGACACTCCCTGGCAGAGACAGCAAAATGCATGCCCAGCCTCTGTGCTCCCTCCTCTCTTACTAAATGTCAGTGGAGAAACAAAAATTAAGCATTAACCTACAAACACAAAGTGAAGAAACAACAGCAACATAGTTTTGAAGTGTGGAGAACAGATATGTGATAAAATTTAAAAGCAGGTATAAAAGAAGCAGGTATGTGATAAAAGACTTGAAAAAGACAAACTCGAGATGAAAGGGAGGCAATGAGATTTATAGTATGAAAGCTCATCTAAGCCAGGTGAGGTGGCACACACTGCTAATTTCAGTTGCCTGAGAGGCTGGGACAGGAGGATCAGAAATTCAGCCCAACCTAGGATACCTACCTAGCAAGACCCTGTCTCAAAATGAAGAGAGAGAGAAAGGCAGACAGATGACAGAAAGGAGGAAGAGAGGTGGGCCGATGGGAGCTATAGCTCAGAGCAAAGGTGCAGGGGGAAGAGAGGGGAAGAGGGAAAGGGGGATAGAGATTAGGAGGGGGAAGGGGATAGGGATTGGGATGGGGAGGGTGGAGAAAGACGAGAAGGACAAGGAGTTCAAGGAGGAGGAAGAGGAGAAATCTCATTGCCTCCCTTTCGTCTCAAGTTTGTCTCTGAATTTGATCCCCAGTACCACAAACAAAAACAAAAGGAGGAGGAAGAACAGGAGGAGGAAGAAAAGGGAGGAGGAGGAGGAGAAGGAAAAGAAAAGAAGAAGAAGGAAAAGGAGAAATAGCTTAGATGAAAGAATGCCAAGAAAACTCAATGGTGCCAGGAAAACTAAACAATAACAAGTAAAAGAATGAATCTTGACAAGGGAAGTTGCCGTCACCGGATCTGGACCCGACGTTGCCCCTGGGACCCCAGCACAATGCCGTCAGAAAAGACCTTCAAGCAGCGCTGCACCTTCGAACAAAGAGTAGAAGATGTCCGGCTCATCCGAGAGCAGCATCCCACCAAGATCCTGGTGATCATAGAGCGATACAAGGGCGAGAAGCAGCTGCCTGTCTTGGACAAAACAAAGTTCCTGGTCCCCGACCACGTCAACGTGAGTGAGCTCATCAAGATCATCAGGCGGCGCCTACAGCTCAACGCCAACCAGGTGTACGAGAGCGCGAGAAGGATGAGGATGGCTTCCTGTACATGGTGTACGCCTCCCAGGAGACCTTCGGGTGGGAGCCGTCCGTGTGCGCCTAGAAGACCGTGTGGAGGTCCCTGAGCCCTTGCCAGGGAGAAAAAGGGATGTTACAGCCAAGAAGGCTCAGCTCACGTAGTCAGGTCATCAGGACTGCCTTGTTCCCACCTAGGAGTTTCAGGAAGTTGTTTTTTTTATTTTATGCAGAAAAACTGAGCTCCACTGAACACACTTAGCTTTGGAAAGTTCTATTATTTAACCTCAGCTACCTTGTTTTCAAAGTTTAGAAGTTTAAAAATAAAATACTTTGCATCCAAAAAAAAAAAAAAAAAAATGAATCTTGACCTTTATATTATATACTCAAAATGGTATTAAGGATGTTCCCATAAGACCTAAAATTCCTAGAACAGGAAAAGTCTTCACAAAATTATACTTGGCAATGATTTCCTGGATGTGACATCAAAAGAAAGCAAAAGTGAAAAACACAAATGTGACTAGCAACACACGTAAGAATATTTCATCGGGGACCAGGGAGATAGCTCAGTGACCTAAATATCTGCCTGGCAAGTGCAAGGTCCTGAGTTTGATCCCCAGTACCACAAACAAAACCAAAACAAAAAAAGAATATTTCACCAAAGCACAAAATCAAGACAGAGATAGGCAACTTACAGATAAGGAAAAATACCTTTAAATCCTGTATCTAGTAGCAGGTTCATATCTAAATGTATAAAGAACTTTACAAAAGAAAAAGTTAACAAGAGCAAGTCAACAGGATTTTTACAAAAAGTTAACCCAAAGATGGTAGAGTGAGACATCAATGGATATTTTCCCTAAAATGGGCAAGAAGCATAAAACAAAATACTCAATTTCACTAATCCTTAGAGAAATGCAAGTCAAAACTACAAGGAGGGGTCAGGGAGATAGCTCAGTAGAATAACACTTTCCTGGCAAGCACAAGATCCTGAGGTTGTCCTGAATACACACGGAGAAAAGCCAGCAAGATAGTGGAGCTGACTAAGTGCCTGCTTTTGGACCAGGGTTCAATCCCAGATCCCACATGCCACAGTGGCCCCACACCTTGGGCATGCTGAGCTGGTAATTAAGTCCAGGCATGATGGCTCACACCTATAATCCCAGTGTTAGGGAGGCTGAAAATAGAAGGATCATTATGAGTCCAAGCATAGTGAGACCCTGGCCCAAATACATAAAATGGAAGGAAAAAAAAAAAAAAAAAGAGCCGGGCGTGGTGGCGCATGCCTGTAATCCTAGCACTCGGGAGGCTGAGGCAGGAGGATTGTTGTGAGTTCAAGACCAGCTTGAGCTATAAAGCGAGCTTAAGGCCAGCCTGAACTGCAAAGAGAGACCCTGTCTCAAAAAGACAAAAAAAAAAAAAAAAGAGGTTACCTCATGCTCATCAGAATGGCTATGTCATGGTGTGTGTGTATAGGTGTCTCCCAAAGCCTCATGCACTCATGGGGCTGCTTCTGGAGTTTGTGACTGATCACTACGGGTGTGGGTGCTGCACCTGCCTAGGGCAGTTATAATGTAAGGAGGGGAGAGAGGCTAGCTAGTTGCTTCAGAAGGAAGCCAGCTGCCTGAGCTGCTGCCACTCACTGACTTCAGTGCTCTGAAGATTACCAAGATAATGAGATGCAGCCTTACTTTAAGAACTGACAGCTTGAGCTGAGGAGATAGCTCAGCAACATAAGCACCTGCCTGGCAGACGCAAGGTCCTGAGTTCGATCCCCACTCCCTTTGCTCTTGTTACTGCTCTGATTGGCTGCTCTCTGCCACTGTTTGCCACTCTGCCTTGGAGCCAGCTGAGTACTAAAACCTCCACTAACTAAACAAACTTTGGAAACACTGATGGCTGCATCTAAGGCACTGACCTTAGTGCTCTGAAGGTTACAAAGATGAATAGGATGCAGCCTTGCTTTAAGAACTGACAGCCTGGGCTGGGGAGATAGCTCAGTAATATAAGCATCTGCCTGGCAAGTGCAAGGTCCTAAATTCAATCCCCAGTACTACATGTGCCATGCTGGCTCTGAAATTGAATGCGGTAGTACATGCCTATAAAAAAAAAAAAAAAGCAAAAAACTGACACCCTATAAAAGACACGCTTGGCACTGAAGTATAATACCAAATAGTACACAGTAAGTAGAGATTAGAGGTGTAGGTACCAAATAAGATTAGAGAAAGTGGAGTCTGACTCCTGAAATGAGGATGGAAAAAAAAGAAAAAAAAATAAAACCTGCAAAAAGACATAAAGAAATGTATTACATGCCTGACAATATTTCAATGCTGAGGTGAGAATGCCAGAGCTGCCTATGACAGGGGGGGGGGGGGGGGATCTGCAAGTAACAGACCAGAGAAATGTGAGAAGTACTACAAAAAAAGTTGAGAAAAACTAGGATGATCTGAAAGATATCTAAAATATCTAAAAATAGGCCAGCCAAATAACTCAGCTAATTAAAGTGCCTGGCTACAAGCAGAAGCAGGGGCAGAGTTCAACTTCCCGGCCCCTCCGTGCCCCTGGGGCATGCTGAGATAACAATTGAGGCTGGGCGTGGAGGCACAAGCCTGTAATCCCATCTCTTGGTAGGCTGTAAACAGGCAGGTCACTGATAGCCGATTTAGGAGTGAGACCCTGAACACCCTGTTAGACCCTTCCCTAATAATAATAAATAAATAAATAAAATATCTAAAACTAAAGTTACCTGAAAGATATCTAAAACCTGGCCTGAGAAATGAGTGATGGAGAAAGGAGGTGTGACCTAAAAGATGAGGTGGCAAGGAACAGCAGTAGCTCCAACAATACAGCAGATGTAAATAACATGGCTTATTCAAGGCACAGAAAGGATTCAAAAAAATAATGAGATAACAGCATATAAGGCTACAAAAAGCACATTGTTTCTAAGTTAAAAACTGAAAACAGTCAAACTGACTGGTTTTTCAGACTGTGTGGCAGCAGAGAACCAGGCAGAAGGAAAAAGGCAAAGGGCTTTATTATCTTTGAGGACAGAGAGAGAATGTGGGGAAGATAAGGGATTATCTTAATTGGAACAAAGGGAGGCTGACGTTTTTATGGCCTTTGGTTAGGAGTGGAGTTTGAGGGAGATGTGTAGAAATATCTGAGGAGCTGACTGGGTTCTTCACTGGGGGGGGGGGGGGGATGAAAAGATATTGCACCCTGGGGTTGGAGAAGAAGGGGGGAGACCGGGAAGATAAGCTATTGTTTTAAGGGCTTCAGCCATATTAGATGAGCACCATAATAATTCAGCAATTCATACTAAGGCCAGAATCTATCACAAACATTCCTAATATTAGGAAAGTTAAATGTTATGATAATGTTACAAGCACATTATTCTTTTGCAAAATATCTATTCATTTCATGTACCCATGTTTGAAAAAGCATGTTATTTTCATTATTCCTTGAAAAAGTGTACCAGAGCTGTTTTCCCCCACTTTGCTCTTGGCTTTTACTGTCTCCTGTCACCTTCAACTATTGCCCTTGTGCCCTTTTCCCTGCCTTGGAGCCCAGTACAGACAGAAACTGCAAGCTAAATAAAACCTTCCATTCTTAATTTGGGGTGTTGGGTAGAAAGGTAACTAAAACACCAGCTAATCTTTTAAACTAAGACACTGAAAACTGAACTTCTAATGTGAACTGTGCTGTTGTATGAACTCAGATAATCTGTCAAACCTTGGCTCATACTTCCTTAGTGTGAGAGGGAGTGTTCTCAAACTACACACAGTACTAAGGTCAGCCTTAATCTGTCTCTTGTATCATATCTAATATAATTCAAAGCTGAAAACGGTCACTCACAAGCATAAGAAAAAAGGAAGTAAGAAAAGCAATCCCAAGTGCTTTTACTGACTTAAAATTATTAGGTAGAGAATTCCAAACTTCAGGATTTCATTTTCAGAACACACTTCAGGATTTCACTTTCAGAGCTACCAACTGTGCTGTGCCCTCCCTTCACTAAATCTCAAGTGTCGCAATGGGCCATAGAATTTATTTTTCCAGATAGAGCTCTCTTAAAATTTCAGTAGCTCTATTTCCAGACTCTAAAATCTAACCAATGTAAACGGGAAAGATCAAATTCTTCAAATTTGGCTTTATCTGGAGAAGAAAACACAGGGTTCTCTCCATCTTATTGAAATGAAAACCTTATTAAAATTCTCCTTCGCAGCTGCTATAATTCTAGAAAATTTCTTGTAGATTTCCTGATACCCCGTAGAACTGTTTTTGTTTCAAGAATTTTTTTAAATGGATTCTTACATTTGGAAAATACTTCAGCGACCCATTTCCAAGGTCTGGGGTATTTGGCTCCATTGCTGACAGAGAGGGCTCTGCATACCTCCTGTGGCATTCATATTATAGGTTCACCACCACTGTCCTAGAATTTATTTTCTTCTGAGTCAAACACACAAAAAAACAAAATCATACAGAATGAGGGCTATAAATTATCCCTACCAATAAAATGGAGTTAATGCTAGCCTACTACTCTGAGCTCAAAGGTTTTATTTTGTTGGGTTTGTTTTTTTTTTTTTTTTTTTTAATTGTTGGGTTTTAGGTTGTTTGGGGGTTTCTGAGAAAGGATCTCACTATGTAAGAATAGCCTCAAACTCCTATCAATCCTCTGGCCTTACCTCCTGAGAGCTTGGTTACAGGCATGTACCCAGTTCAAAGAGCTCAAAGCTTTAATATCAATATTTGCAGAAATTCTATGAATAAAGTCTTATGTAAATGAAAATTACACTAGTCTCACAGGTTTACTGCACACACGTGTTTTGTAAAACACTTAGCCACATGCTCAGTACAAAACCGGAGCTATAAACAGAAGGTAGTCAAGAAATAAAAACTTTTGCTTTGTCTTCTTGCTTTACTGAAGCTAACCCAGGACATTACAGTGTTAGACAACATCCTACTGCTAGTACTAAGCTCCATCCCCAGCTTTCAAAAAAAATTTTTCAGACAGGGTTTTCCCAAATAAAGCAGATTGATCTCAAACTTGTTATTTTCTGCCTCAAATTCTCAAATAGCTGGGATTACAACTGTGCACCAATCAACTCTGGCACAGTTGTTTTTGACTAAAGATTTCAAGACAAATAAATGGAACTGGAGAGCAGCTCACTGATACAGCTCTTTCATAGCATGCAAAAGGACCTAGGTTCAATCCTTAATACTGCAAAAAATAAAATGAGCCAGAGTTTCAAGGCCAGCCTAAATTACATAGCGAGTCTCTGTCTCAAAAATGCATGGATAAATGCTAGCCAAATAGCTCAATGGATTAAAGCGCCTGCAAACAGGCACAGGGGGTTGGATCCCCAGGTCTGCTGTGCTGGTCCTGAGGCACACTGAGAACAGCAATTGAGAATGGGTGTGGTAACACACACCTGTAGTCCCAGCTCTTGGGAGGCTGTAAACAGTCAGATCACTATGAGTTCGATCTAGTACTGAGACTCTGAACACCTTGTAGAACCTTCCCTAAAATACAAAAAAAAAAGGATGGATGGATGGACCAATACAATGACAGATAGATGGACAGGCATGGTGGCATAGATGCCTGTAATACCAGCAATTGGGGGGAGGGTAGCTGAGGCAGGATAGTTGCCAGGCTGGACTACAGAATGAATTCAAGGCCAGCCTGAACTAAGAGCAAGGCCCTAACTCAAAAAGGAGGGTGAGGGGAAGTGGAAGTGAATCGGGGAGGAAAAGAGAAAGAATCTAGTCCTTAATATCATTTTTTGTTGTTGTTTTGAGATAGGCTTTACACTTTCAATCCTGCTGCCTCAGCCTCCCAATTATAGGCCCATGCTAACATGTTCAGCTAATACTTTATATTCTAAAAATACAGCCAGGCATAGTACTATAGCTATAATAATCCAAGAACTCAGGGAACCTGAAGTATGAGGATCTCACATTCCAACCCAACCTAAGAACCTAGGCAACTTAGCAAGACTATCTCAAAATTTTAAAAAGCCTAGGAATGTAGCTGGAGGTGAGAAGGGTAGACTACTAACAAACCTTAAAGCTGTTGTTAAATGGAATCCTTATTTTAAAAAAAAGATACTGTTCACTAGCTTTGAGAAGTATGTGGCAGCACTTGTCACTGGGCACTAGCGTGTTAGTGACCACCCAGAAGCTGCCTCTGGAGTAATAGTCACAAAGGCACTGACTGAAAAACCACTCTCTTCTCATTGAAGCAGCACTGATTAGAATTAGGCCTATTCATTTCCTTCTGTTTAAGATAATTTTTCAATACAATAAAATGAATCACAACAGATGGAAAAGCATACTAGGTTATCCAAAACCAGTCCACTGAGGAACCTAGAATATGGGAAATGTTTTTTTGTTGTTTTTTGGGTTTCTTTTTTTGTGTGTGTTTTAGGGAAGGATCTACAGGGTGTTTAGGGTCTCACTACTAGATCGGGCTCATAGTGATCTTCCTGTTTACAGCCTCCCAAGTGCTAGGATAACAGGCACATGCCACTATGCCCAGTCTTAATTGCCATCCCAGCATGCCCCGGGGGTGGTGCCTGGACAGGCAGCCCTGGGATTGAGCCCCCAGCCCCTGTGCCTGTTGAGCTATTTGGCTGGCCCAGTAAATGTTTATAGCTAATAATAAACTAAGTTATAAATAACTTTAAGGCCAATCATTAGTTTATTTTATTTATTTATTTGTTTGTTTGGTGGTTCCGAGAATTTAACTCAAGACTTTGTGCTTGCTAGGCAGGCACTTATTATACTGAGCTATCTCCTTGGCCCCCAATCATTCTTTTAGACTAGGTATCTTGTTAAAAACTTACAATTAAATTCTTAGTTGCTCAGTTTCTGAATTCACTCATGACTGTTCTAGCCTCATGAAAAAGATGAATGAAAACAATCAATGAAAAACTAACCTAAACCAGGCATGGTGGCCCATGCCTTTACGTAAGGCCAGCACTCTCAGAAGCTGAGCCAGAAAGATTCAAAGTACCAGCTTAGCACCAGCAATTTACCAAAACAGTCTCAAAATAAAAAGAGGATGTGCTACATATATAGCTCAGCACAAAGGCCCTGGGTACCAGGGGGAGGGGGAGAGGAACAGGGAATGTCCCATGGACTGTCCCCCAAATCAGGATGTTTCAATTCTCAAATCAGGAGCATTATATACCTCATTAACCCCCAAGTTTAAAATTCAAGAGATCACACGAAAACTTTTAAAATATAATGTTAGTCGGGCGTGGTGGCATAGGCCTGTAATCCCAGCACTCGGGAGGCTGAGGCAGGAGGATTGTTGTGAGTTTGAGACCAGCCTGAGCTACAAAGTAAGCTTAAGGCCAGCCTGAACTGCATAGTGAGACCCTGTCTCAAAAAAAGACTAAATAAATAAATAAAATATAATGTTATCCAAAATGAATCTGAACTGAACAACAAAATGCAGTTCCCAGGCACCTTGTTCTCCTTCATTTCGCAGAGCTGACACTGCAAAGGGGTCCATAACCAATGTTGCCTCAAGAAGACAAGCCTTGCTCTCTGCACACGGAAGAGATCTAACATTACTAATGACACTGAACAGAAGTTTAGACAACTTTCAAATTTCATACAACCAGGTGCCTTGAATGTTATATATGGAACAGTGTGGGGGACCACCTGAGCAGCTCTCCTTGAAAGAAAAGCGAATGTCTCCATTTTGACTGAGTCTGATCCTATTTCCTCATACTGTTATGTACAGAGCTGGCAAGGACTTCTGTTTATCCTTCAATTGGCCTTAAGCAATGTGTATTGGTCTAGCTGAGGTGCTGGTGATAGTCTTTGAAGGTGGCATGTGTGTTTCCCTGGTAAGCCTGCTGCTCCTTAACATGAGCCGGGTGGAGACAGGACCATAGAGCTAATGCTCCACGCTGCCAGCTGGGATGGAGCCTCGAGACAGAGGCTATGACTTCCTGGGGCTTGAAAGACTACATCGAAGCTCAAGCCCTAGACTTCCCAAAACATTAAATTCTATATAATGCAGATTACTCTCTCTGCATATCCTCTCTGCATAAGGCAGAGGTAAATGTAGGCCCCCCCACCTAGCTCAGCTCACAGTAGTCACCTACTTCCCACAATTCTCCATCCTCAAGCCACTCCCCCACTGAATAAAAACCGGGTGAGGCCCTGGGTCACTCTCTTGGTTCCGGAAAGCCGTGTCATGGCAGGACTTGGAGCCCCTCGACTCCCGGATGATTAAAAATATAATTTGGTGTCCTCATTTTCGCCATGGGCTGCATGGAAAGTGGTAGATTGGAATCAACTTGATGGGATTCCAGTAACATAACTTTGGGATTACAAATATTGGACTTAGACGAGGACCAGGAAGTGTCTCCTACAGAACAGAACTTTTCCTTAATTACACAAGAAATTCAAATCTATCAAACAAAAAACAAATCACGAAATTCAAATTTTTTTGCTACTGGAGACTGAACCAAGAGCCTTTGTTCACACTGAAATACTTCCCCAGCTTGCTGGCGCGTGTGCATGTGCTCTCTCTCTCTCACTCTCTCTCTCTCTTTTTTCCTTTTTGTTCTTTTTTTTTCCCCCTCCTTCCCTCTATTCCTTACTTTCTATTTGAAACAGGGTTGCTCACTGGAAGTGCTAAGTTGCTCAGTGGAAGAGAATTTATAGTCCAAACCTGAAGCAACTGTACTGAAAAAGAGTTTCATTGGTCTGGAATCTTTCTTTGTTTAATTTCAAAGGTCATACAGTGCTTAATTACCATAAAATTTAAACTTTAACTCAGAGACAAGAACAAGCTGTAACCTGTTAAGGAGACCTGAATATGCATTATTGCAACTGTACATTTTAAGAATAAATCCTTTTACTCTTAAAAACCTAAACTACTTTCATACACTGAGACACGCAAACAAAATGTACTTCTTTCTGTCTTGCACTTTAAAAAATGTATACCAATTCAAACTGGGGTAGACAACTCCATGGCATAAGACTTGCCAAACTGACCAAAGTTTGGGTTCAATCCTGAGCCCTGGGAAGCAAAAAAAAAAAAAAAGTGTGGAAATGTAATGCATCGTGTAGCTTACAGTTACTCTGTGTGTGTGGTTTTTTGGTTGTTGGTGGCGGTGTTTTTGAGACAGGGTCTCACTGTATAGTTGAGGCTGGCCTTGAATCGACTCTGTAGCCCAGACTGCCCTCAAATTCACAGTAATCCTCTTCTCTCAGCCTCCCCAGTGCTGAGATTACAGATGTGTGCCACCACACCCACTGTCCAATGTGTTGGTATGCACATATATACACTGCATATATGCATACGAGTATGTGCACGAATACACAGATCTATACAGACAGCGGTGCCTCAGTTCACAAATTTCATAGTGGAAAGAATCCCAAGCAATGAAGTTCATGGAACAAATTAAGTTCATGAACTGAGTACCACTTTTTTTGTCTTTTTGAGACAGGGTCTCACTATGCAGTTCAGGCTGGTCTTAAACTCACTTTGTAGCTCAGGCTGGTCTTGAACTCACAACAATCCTCCTGTCTCAGCCTCCCGAATGCTGGGATTACAGGCCTGCACCACCACGTCCGGCTTCTGAGTACCACTTTAAATGTATTTTTTTCTACATATATTTCTAAAGGGCATATTTTCTTACTCCCCATTACTTTTTTTCTTAAGATTATTTTGAGAAATGTCAGAAAAATAGACACAATAAACAGATTATCCATCATTACCATTTTTACTAAAATACATCTAATTAAGAACTAAATATTCCTTATTCAGCTCCTCTATATTCAATTCTAAGGAAATTACCATTTCAATAAATGATATTTTCTATACTCATACATATTTCTTTCTTTCAAGTGTAGCAAGTATTTCTTAAGAGAAAGAAAACGTCTAACAGGGACAAAAGGGGGGCCTAAGTGGCTGGCCCCTGCTCATGTGTAACTTAGTACACACTCATTTTTAAACATAAATGAAATCATGCTATAAACAGTGGCATGACAGTTTCCATTTAACAGAAAATCAGATATTTTTCAGTTCAGTACATTTAAAGCTCTAGCAGCCACTGTAGATTGGGCCCAGAGTATCAAACCTCCTAGGCAAGCACTCTCCACTGAGCTACATCCCCAGACCTTTTTTTATTTTGGGACAAGGTCTCACTAAATTGCTTAGGCTAACTTTGAATTTGTGATCCACTTCCCTCAGTCTCCTGAATACCTGGGATTACAGTCCTACATATACTTTTTATTTTCAGGGTCTCCACTCTGTAATTCAGGCTGGCCTTAAGCTCACTATGTAACTCAAGCTGGCCTCAATCCTGCCTCAGCCTCTGAAGTGCTGGGATCACAGTTGTGTGCCACCATGCCCACCTGGTCTTTTTTTAAGGACTTTTTTGAGAAGTGTTAGGTTCACATCAAAACTGAACAGAAGAGAAGGCACAGAGTTTTCATATGCAACCCATTCTAGATTTTTCCCAATGGATGAATACAAAGAACAAATCATAATTTCCCTATTTTTTATACTGTCAAATTTTAAGTTGTTTTCTATTTCTGTGCTTAGAAATACAGTCATGCATCTCATAATAACTTTCCCTGGCAATTCCTATAAATCATAACAAAGCTGACAAATTCCTATCACCTTGATACCACAACCACCGCTGTGAACGGAATACTCTCATGTTTGTAGTGATGCCGCTGTATACAAACCTACTGTACTACCAGTTGTATAAAAGTAAAGTATAAAGCCGGGCGTGGTGGCGCAGGCCTGTAATCCCAGCACTCGGGAGGCTGAGGCAGGAGAATTGTTGTGAGTTCGAGACCAGCCTGAGCTACAAAGTGAGCTTAAGGCCAGCCTGAGCTGCATAGTGAGACCCTGTCTCAAAAAAGACAAAAAAAAAAAAAAAGTAAAGCATAAGCCAGGCATGGTGGCACATGCCTCTAATCCTACCAGGAAGGCTGAGGCAGAAGAATCACAAGTTCAGGGCCAGTCTGAGCAACTCATTGAGACTGTTTCAAAATAAATGGCTGGAGATGTAGTTAAGCACCTCAGGTTCAATTTCCAGTAGCATCTCCTGCCCCAAAATACAGTATATATAATTATGTACTATACAGGATAATAAATAACTGGTTTATGTATGTACATTTTTTAATCATTATGATAGTTTTTGCTCCTTAGTTTAAAAAATTTACTAGAGTGGGGGCAAAGCTCAATGGTAGAACATCTGCCCGAATTAGACCCCCAGCACTGAGAAAAGTTTATTGTACCATGGTCTGTGTTACAGTAGCACTGACTTCAAATAGTACAGTCATTGTAACATGCTCACCTGGCCTTTGCCAATCCTTGTGACTACATGCACAAGGCTCTGGCTTTAATTTCCAGTTAGCCCTCCCCAAAAAGAGGCCACTCTGAAGCCGGGCGTGGTGGCGCAGGCCTGTAATCCCAGCACTCGGGAGGCTGAGGCAAGGGGATTGTTGTGAGTTCGAGACCAGCCTGAGCTACAAAGTGAGCTTAAGGCCAGCCTGAACTGCACAGTGAGACCCTGTCTCAAAAAGACAAAAAAAAAAAAAAAAAAAAAGAGGCCACTCTGAGACACTGATCTAACTACACTTCTCAGGTTTGTCTAAATCAAGTTCTATGATGTTCACACAGTAACAAAATCCGCTATGCTAAGGACAAGTTCTTATTATTCCTGTGGTTAAGTGAACATAAATGATTCAATGATAACTATACAGATAGTTTTACCATTCATATTTCTTGTTCAGTTTCATGTATGCCTGTGTATGTGGTATTGCCCTAGTAGTGGTGACTGAAGCAAAGTGTGCCCTACCAGTGTGCTATACCTCCATCCATTTTTTTTTATTTGTGTGAGTGTAGATCAGTGCAGGGGTGCCCAAAGCCCTTTGTTCAGTCTCAAAAAAAAAAAAAAAATACTTTCAGTACTTTTTGTCCAGTGCTAAAATATCACAAAAAAAGACATTTACAGCCAAGTGTGGTGGCACATGCCTGTAATGCCAAGCACTTGGGATAATATGCTGTATTTAAATTTTTTCAAGGTCTGGCCAGATAGCTCAGCAGACTGCAGCGCCTATCTACCTACCTACCTACCTATCTATCTATCTATCTATCTATCTATCTATCTATCTATCTATCTATTTTTGCGGAAACGCAGACTGAATTCAGGCCCTTGCACTTGCCAGGAAAGCACTTATTCTACTGAGCCATCTCCCTGCCTCTAAAGCGCCTATAGAGGCAGAGCACAGTGGCCTGGGTTCCACCCCACGAGACCTGTGCTGGCCCGGCTCCAAGGCACGCTAAGATGGTCCAACTGAGATTGGGCATGGTGGCACACACCTGTAACCCCAGCACTTGTGAAGCTGAAAACAGGAGAATTGCTACGTGTTTGATCTACAGACTGTTAGGTGATCTGCTAAAAATCACCCTCCCCTGGAACTCACTCTCACACATGTTTAATAGATAAGTACAGGAGAGGATATGGAGCCATGTAAATAAACTTTCAATGATGGGAGATAAGCACAAGTTCTTTAGGAGACAGACCTGAACCTGTTCTTTATTCTCTCCCTATCTTGCTCGTGAATCAAGAAGCTGCCATCTCAGACCACAAGACTTGAGGCCCCAGAGGGTAAACTGGCGGCATGGATACTATTAACTTCAAACTATACACACCAGCCCCAATTTATTTCTCTAACAGGGAAATAAATGCATTTCATATAAGTATTAATTTGGATTTTCTGTCTCCAATAATCTCAACTCTTAACATTCAGAACTTCTGTGTCCCACTGCTTCCCTCAGCATTTTCTCACCAACGCTAAGAACTGTCACCAGTTTTGTTTCTCTAGCCTGTGAGCTCATAAGAAAGGTACTGTATCTCACCCCCTGCAGTATAGCATAATGTTCTGACCTATTAGTATTTACTTTAAAGTATTTGTTTCATATTGTATTTGTGACCAAAACACTCTATCACCCTTTCTTGCTTTAAATCCAAATGTAAAAAGGATTTCTATTACAAATAATACAGTATTTCTTGACTTCTGCCCCAAATCTCCAGTTGAATTCACCTTCTGAACACCACTAGCTATAAAATATATATACAATAGTGTTCTTAGCATCTATCTCTCCTCCCATGTGAGCAACTCCAAAAGATTAGGAACAAATTCATGACTGATTTAATAATGCATGTGTTGAACATCTATTGTGCTAGGCATAGGACTTGGAGCTAAAAATATTAATTAGCCATTCCCAGTTCTCACACTGTTCAGTCTGCTGTTTCTCTTTGAGGATCCACATATAATGCAGCCATCAATCTCTGTTTTAAGAAAAACTGCTTCAAGCAGAGCTTTTCATGAGACTGGACTCCAGTTTGTGGCGTCCCTGCACATCGGCCTTTCTCTGTGCTCATTTTGCTTCCTCGGTCTGCCATCTGCTCTGGCCCTCCCAGCCTAGACAGCTAACTAAACTTTTCCTGGGTTGATCCTCCCAATCTACCTACTAGTCTACTTCCTATCTCACTTGTTCATTCATGGAAACTTTTCCTACTGCCTTCTTGATAACTGGCCTGTGCATTGGTCCTGCTCACTCTTCTCGAAATCTGTCTCAGGAGGGAAAGGTCCTTCGCTCCATACCAATCTTTCCTCCTGATAGACACATTGCAACAAAAAAAAAATTTTTAAGAAAATGGCTTACAAAGCAGAAAGACAAGGGCTGGGGAGATAGCTCGGCAAAATAAGCACTTGCCTGGCAAGTGCAAGGGTCTGAGTTCTATCCCCAGTTCTGCCCAAAAAAAAAAAAAAAAAAAAAAAAAAGGCAGAAAGACAAAGATAAATATGGTCTTAGGAAAAACTACTTAACCT
>PVKA01012444.1:35632-57875 GCA_004027165.1 Ctenomys sociabilis
GGTCTACCTACCAATGAAAATTACTCTAAAAATTAAGAGAAAATTCACATACAGAACCCAAGCCAATGAAGGTTTTTATTTATTTTATTTATTTATTTATTTTTTGGGCAGAACTGGGGATTGAACTCATGCCCTTGCACTTGCCAGGCAAGTGCTTATCCTACTGAGCCATCTCCCCAGCCCCCAATGAAAGTTTTTAGTTGCCAAACCTATTATGTGGACATAAGAAATGTGTTATATCTGTAATAAGTGATAACAAGCTATTATAGAAAATCTATACAGGGGCTGGGGAGATGGCTCAGTGGAATAAGCAATTCCCTGGCAAGTGCAAGGGCCTGAGTTCAATCCCCAGTTCCACCAAAAAAAAAGAAAAAAGAAAATCTATACAAGTCTAAAACATTTTTTGAACATTTATTGCTACCTAAGTTGCATCAGGTACTGAAACTGGAACTGCAAGCAGGAAAAGGACTTACATTCAGTTAAA
Source organism: Ctenomys sociabilis (assembly GCA_004027165.1). Lineage (NCBI taxonomy): Eukaryota > Metazoa > Chordata > Mammalia > Rodentia > Ctenomyidae > Ctenomys > Ctenomys sociabilis. The sequence goes on from PVKA01012444.1 coordinate 36,117, forward strand.
GAAGAAAGATAAGTAAAACAATAACTACAATAAAATAACAGTGAGGTAAGAATGCAAAATGTTTTACATACAGATTTACATATCCAAAGTTACATTGAAATAAGAGAGATACAAGTGACAACAGCAAGTATAAACAACTCCCTTACATAATTAAAAAGTACATCTAGACTCTGACCGATCTGCACAGATTACTCTCTTCTATTCAAATAATTAGGTCCACAAATAGGCCTTCACATAAATTCTTATATTCCAGAGCAAGGGAAATAGCTCAGGGTCATGGAGGCTGTCTGGCAAGTGCAAGATTCTGAGTCCAATTCCTGGAACTAAATATAAAAAAATCTTATATTCCATCCTGCCCCTCTACTGAAGATCCTCTCCCAAATCTTTGAGTTATAAAAAGACCAACAGTGCTCGCTTCAGCAGCACATATACTAAAATTGGAACGATACAGAGAAGATTAGCATGGCCCCTGCGCAAGGATGACATGCAAATTCGTGAAGCCTTCCATATTTTTGATAACTCACTATTGTAGTGGACTGCTGGACTGTGTTGGATTGTGTCATCGAGTTCAAGCACCTAAGTTAGTTGAATGACAATGGAGTGCCCATCTCTGACAGGTGTAGACAAAGGAAGGGGTATAGAAAGGAAGAATCATGATGTGTGTGTGTATAGACAGTACAGTGGGGATAGGTAACACTGTGCTTCCATATAATCCTATGAGAGGCAAGATCTGCACTAATGGTGGTTGGACAGGACATTATGTCAGCTTCTAGTACTATGGACAGCCACTAGGAAAATAACAAGGTAGAAAGTATTCATTATTGAATCTTTGATGTAATTCAGGTATAAAAAATAAGATACACAAACAGCTACACTCTCTTTCTTTACTGATAAATCATATGCTATAATAATGTCTGTAAGTATAATATCATGTATACACCTTCTATGATACCAAAACAGTTTGCAATGTATTAATTTATCAAATCCATCTTGTCAAGTTATCTTAAAACTGTCTCAATGATATTTGTACTTCAATAAAAAAAAAGATCAACACATAAAAGAATGTCAAAAACATAGTAGTCTTACATTGTTGTGTTTTTGTTTCTGTGGATTGAACCAATGACTGCACATGCTAAGCACCCACTCTTTTACTGAGCTACATCCCCAATCCCAATGTGTGTGTGTGTGTGTATTTTTTTTTAAAGCATAAGTGGGGTCCAGGGAGATAGCTCAGTAGAATAAGCTCTTGCGTGGCAAGCACAAGGGCCTGAGTTCAAACCCCGTTTCCACAAAAAAAAAAAAAAAAAAAAAGCATAAGTGACTGTGCTAAATAATTGGTAGCAATTATTTAGTCTTCCTGTCTGCTACCAATTGAAGACTAGAAGATCACCTCAACTAAGAGACCAGTCTGAATTAGAATGAGATCCTGCCTCAAGGACCACAACCTCCAAAAAAAAAAGGCAGTAAGAAAGACAACTTCAAACCCACAAACAACTCTTTAGGATAAAGGGAAAAATGGGATGAAAAATAGTTCAGTCCTCTGGAATAACTACTGTCTTTCTGGTCTCTTAAATTGTCTTCAAAAATAATGTAAAAATTCATCTTGTCCTTAAAATTTTGTTTTGTTTTGTTTTCTTGGTGGTACTGGGATTTGAACCCAGTATCTTACAATGGGCTATGTCTCCAGACCACCACCACCCTCCTTTTTTTTTTTTTTGGCTTTTTGCAACAAGGTTTCAGGGTTTTGCCATGTAGTTCAGCCTGTTCTTTAACTAGCCCAGGCAGGTCTTAAAACCAGGAACAATCTTCCTGCCTCAGTCTCCCGAGTGCTCCAACACTTTCTTATTTTGAGGCAGGATCTACTTGAAGTGCCAAGGCGGGCCTCCAACTCTTCATCTTCCACCTAGCTAAATTATCTCATTTTAATCCTCACAAAAACCCATGGGGTAGGTTCAAAAAGACAAATGAACCTTAAGGAGGCTAAATAATCTGCCTAAATTGCCAAACTATAGAACTTCCACCTACTGCAGGAACCTAAGCTCTTAACTATAAATGAAATCATCTTTTAACTCTTAATATCTATTAATTTTTGGCTTTCAACTATTTTTAGGTAATTAATGTGCTGACACTGTAACAAGGTTTACTGGAGGTACATCTCACACATATGGCATAAACACCCAATCGTGTTCCTAATTTATTCATAATCCCTTTTTAATGGCTAGATTAAAATGTATCAAGATCCTAAGCAGTGGGCAATTTAAGCATTACTTGTATGGCTACAGTTTCTGTAAATCATGGCTTTCCTAACCAGTATCTTCAGAAACTGAGCTTCTGCAGAGTTAAAGATAAATTTATTTGACGCATTCATACTCTAGCCTGGTTCCCCATGCCCTCCAGAGTCTACATTTAGTTTTTAGACATATGGTGCTGCTGAGGAGGCAGCACTAACTACAACAGAACTTCTACTCTTCTTATCCAGTTAGGCACCATCTTCAAATAACGGCCCTGAGAAGTGATGTGTGTGCAGTTTTTACCAAATTAACAATGTCGGTTTCTAGTTTAGTGTGTAAATAAGGAATGTCATTAACAAAGTTAAGAGTCCAAAGAATGAGAAGATATGTACAACATATACAACCAAAAAATGATACCCAAATTTTATGACTACTATAAAACAATAAAAAGCAACACAATTGTTTAACTGATGCCAAAATACCTGAATAGGCACTTCACAAAGAACATACAAAAGGCCATTTATTGTATGGAAAGGAGCTCAATATCATTAGACATTAAAAAAATGAGAATACCTCTCAAAACAGTAGAAGCTAAGAAAACAAACAATGACAAGTGTTAGTATCTATACTATATGAACAAAACATTCATTGTTGATGTGGATGAAAATTGATATGGGTTAAGTGTAGCTAATCTGGAATGCTTAGTATTAAAAGTGAGTTTTTTAAGCCAGGCATGGTGGCGTATGCCTGTAATCCCAGCAGGAGGCTGAGGTAGGAGGATTGTTGTGAGTTCAAGACCAGCCTGAGCTACAAAGTGAGCTTAAGGCCAGCCTGAACTGCACAGTGAGACCCTGCCTCAAAAAGACCAAAAAAAAAAAAAAAAAAAGTGAGGTTTTTTTTTTTTTGGATTCTGCAATTTTGTTTATGCACAATGACACCTATTAGGGATAGGACCCAAGTCTAAGCCCAAAATTATGCTTTATGTGTACTTTACACACATAGCCTGAGGTATCCATGTACATTACCAGTGCTCCTCCCTTTCTGTCCACATCTGTGGCATCAGGTTGACACTCAAAACTTTAAAACCTTAAAGGATTTCAAATTTTCAAATTAGGGAGGCTCAATCTACATACATATTCTAGAAAACTGCTTGGCAATATCTATTACAGAACACCAAACACAGAGAAATGCAAGCATAATCAATGATGACAGAAGTCAGGACAGTAACTTTGAGGGAGGCAATAACTGGGAGGGCACAGGATTTCTGGATGTATCTTTGGATGGTTTCATAAATGTGTAAAATACACTCTACATTTAATAAGCTAAATTTATTATTACACTTTCTTGTATGTAACTTATATTTCAATTATAAAGCTCACCAAAGGGGCCAAGGATATAGCTCAACAGCATAAGCACCTACCTGGCAAGCACAAGATCCTGAGTTTGAGCCCCAGCACTGGAAAGAGATAAAATAATAAAACATAAAAGGCTCACTGTGATAGCCTACATACTGCTAATATCAGATATTCAAAACTCTGAGGTGGGAGGTCCAACCTAGGCAACATAGTATGATCCTATCTCAAAAAGTTACAAAAGGGCCAGGCATGCAGGAAATGATGATCTCAATTCCTAGTACCACCAAGAAAAAAAAAAAGTTTATTATAGAAAATCAAAAGACAGAGGGCCAGCAAGATAGCTCAGCCAACTAAGCACCCACTTAGGCAGGCCCAGGGACCAGGGTTCAATCCCTAGCACCATGCCATGCTGGCTGCACACCTGGGCAGCACTAAGACTGGTGGCACAGGCCTATAATCCCAGCACTGGAGAGGCTGAAAACAGGAGGATCACTATGAGTCCAAGCTACAGTGAAACCCTGTACCAAATACATTAAAAAAAAGAAAAATCGAAAGATACAGATATCAAATAGTAACTAAATATTATTCCAGTATATCAAAAAGCCAATGGTAGTCATGCTTTTAATTGATGAAACAGAAAATGTTCAAAATAGTTTTCAACAGAACTGAATTTACTGTTATCTAGTTTTTCCAAAACATATCTGAGAAAAATAACTGAAAAAAAGTAATAGTTTTACATTTAAGTGTTAGGGTTAAGGAAATACTCATATCTCCAAGTATATGTTGTTTCTATATTAAAGGAAAAACTTTTTAAAACATTAACAACTTGGCCAGGTATGGAGGTGCATGCTATAATCCTAGCCCTTGAGAGGCTGAGGCAGGAGGACTGCTGAAAAGTTCAAGGCTAGCGCAGAGTTACATATTAAGTTCAAAGACAGCCTAAACTATGCAATAAGACCTTGTCTCAAAAAACCAAACAAGCAAACAAACAAAAGAAATTAACAATTTGCCAGGCACAGTGGTGCACATTTGAGTCATTCTGGGCTATACATTAAGATCCTTTCTCAAATAAATACGTACATGAATACATACACACAGACTTGGCACAAGACACTGAAAGAATGTCTTCACCTTAATTTATCCATGGTAATCTAGCTTAGTGGAGGATATGTAGCACTGAACCCACCACACTAGCAGCAACAACACAAGAAACAATCGGAAACTTGTTTTGGTGTTTCATTTTCTTTGTATTGTCCAAGTCAGAAACAGTGTCATCATAGGTTAGATTAAGGCTGTGCAATTGTTCCGGCTCTTGTTCAGTTTTGCTGATGAACAACACCCGGAAGACATGCTAAACCCAGACAGGACCTAACAAGTGAGTGTATCAAACACTGGCCCTGCTGTTGCCAAGGTTTCTAGGTGCGGCTGCAGCTCGAGTATAATAAGATCATTCACATCTGAGTCAGTCACCCACTCCCGTCCTCATCCCTCTGTGCACATCAGACATGGGCATGAACATCAAACACTATACATAGCACAAATCTGAGTAAAACTGGGTATATTTTAGGAGAGTGATAATTCAGGAATAACAAGTTTGTTCCATTTAGGAAGAAAAATGAAGGAAAACTATTACCAAAATATATTATTATGAACCTTTTTTAAAAATTCATGAATTCCAAGAAAAATGCTTTTATCATTCTATTTATGAGATTTTCTAGTTTGCCCTCTTACTATATATATGTTCAATCTGTGTGTTCCTTTCTTCTGAGAACTACGGATTAGAGGAGGAGTTAAAATTCCAGAAAATAACACATCTAGAAAGATGTCAGACACTATCTTAATCAGACATATTGTTCAGGTTTATAGATATTTGGAAGCGTAAAATTTAAGAGAGTATGAAATGCTATAACACCAGAGGTGCTGGTGATGCCTATAATCCCACCACTCAGAAGGCTGAGACAAAAGACCCCATCTCAAAAAAAAGAAAAAGAGAAAGACAGGCAGGCAGCAGGCTATAGTAAGCTACTCCGTAGAATTAAATGTTTTCTATTGTTTCTCGTCTGTCTGTCTCTCCTTTCCTCCCTTCCTCCCTGTTCTTCAAACTGCTCTGCTTGACCCATACCAAGTCTAAGCTCTCAAGAAACTTTCTCCATGTACTCTAACTCTGAAACTTGACTTTCCCAAACTAGGCTGCCATCATGATCAAACTGTTCTCCCTTTTGCACAGTACACATTGCTGCAAAGGGATGGTGCCAGTGAAGAAGACACCTGGGATCCCTCCAAAACTTGAGGCCTTAGGTTCTTTCACAAGCCCAATTGAGGAAAACTGCTTACAGTTTCTCATGTTCAAGCAAGTTCCTTTATCCCAATTTAATTACCATGGCAATCAGAAAATTTCCAACCAACTCCCATTACACTGTGCTTATGCTTCAAGAAAAACTCATGCTGTCTGCCTTAGGGCAGGAACTCCAGAGACCTCTATGCTGTTACATTTATCAGAAGGTGTGATTAAAAGAAGGCTACCTGGGCATGGTGGCACCTATCTGTAACCCCAGAATTCAGGAGGCTGAGGAAGGAGGATCGCTGCAAATGTGAGGCCAACCTGGGCTACCTAATATGTTTAGGGAAGTGCTTTTTTTTTTTTTTTTTTTTTTTTTTTGCAGAACCCGGGATTGAACTCAGGCCTTCGTTCTTGCCAGGGAAGCACTAATTCCACTGAGCCATCTCCCTGGCCCCTACATAGTATGTTCAAAGGTAGCCTGAACTACACAGAATGCCTTGTCTCAAAAAATAATTAATTTAAGGGCCGGGGAGATAGCTCAGTAGAATAAGTGTTTGCTGTCCTCAAAGTAGTTTCTTGAGCCGGGCGTGGTGGCGCAATGCCTGTAATCCCAGCACTTGGGAAGCTGAGACAGGAGGATTCTTGTGAGTCCGAGACCAGCCTGAGCTACAAAGTGAGCTTGAGGCCAGCTTGAACTGCATAGTGAGACCCTGTCTCCAAAAAAAGACAAAAAAAAAAAAAAAATTGTTTCTTGAAACTAAGTTTTTGATGAGTGTCCTTGATCTTACCCAATACTGACAAAGAAAACTTACAGTATTAACAGCAGATGAAAGGGAAATATAAAAAAAGATATTTATAAAATTACACATTTGACAGAAACATTATAATTCAAGCCTAGAAAGTATTTACTACCATGAATGTATGAAAGCTGCACTGATTCTTTCCACATTTATTAAAGCATATTTCTCTCGTAACCCCTAAATAGCATAATGCTGTTTTCTGAAATTCAGAAATATAAAACTAATGTGCCTTTAAGGAATTAAAAAATCTATAAAATAACTTTTACTCATTCACAATTTCCTATCCATTCTAGACCATAATATACACTTGGAAAAATCTATGATTGATGACATAAACACATACTTTTAAATATGAAAGACATATGAGAAAGTTCATAGCTGTATATTTACAAAAAAAAAAAAAAATGGAACAAGATCTCTCTGGCACCTGGTAAATGGACACATGAGCTTCAGATGCCCTGCAGCAGGGAAAAAGAGCCAGCAAGCTGCACCAGCAAAATGAGTCACAAACAATGCTGAGCCAAAACATGCAAGTCACCAACCAAAAAGTACAGGTCACCGAAAAAAGTGCCCACAACATAGTCCCACTCACAAAAAGTTTAAAAACTTGCAAAATTAAAATACATTTGGTTTATAAATATACACACTACATTAAAACATTAGAGAATGAACAAAAAACAGTATGATGGTCACATGTAAGGGTCAGGACAGAGGGACAGGAGAGGTCCACAGGGACTCAAAGCATTTTAAGGTTTTAATTCTTATCCACGATCATCCGCATCACACACATAATGGTGTTTAATTTGTAACTTTCAACCTGTGCACATATATTATACAGTCATCTGTACAAGATAGTCCATAATAAATTTAGAGGGTTTGGGGACAGGAATTTGTTTTGTTTCTTGAGGCAGGGATTCACTATAGCTAAAGCTGGCCTTAAACTTATTATGTAGCCTGAGGTGACCTTGAACTTGTGCAACTCCTCCTGCCTAAGCCTCCAGAGCACTAAGATTACAGGTATGTACCACCATGCCAAGCTTCATAAAGTGTTTCGGGGGCTGGGGAGACAGCTCAAAGGCATAAGCACCTCTGACAAACACAAGATCCTGAATTTGATACCCAGAACTGCACGCTGTGCCACCCCAAACCCCAGGCATGGTGGCACATGCCTATAATCCCAGCAATCTGGAAATTGAGATAGGAGGTGGGTGAGACTGGAGGATCACTATGAATTTAAGATCAGTCTGGGGGCTATAAGAAAAAAAGAGCACAGGCCAGTCCCAACTGTGTAGAGATTAGTCCCCTTCCCCAAAAAAAAGGTTTTGGTTTTTGTTTGTGGGGTTTTTTTGAGGTAGGGTCTTACTATGTAGCCAAAACTGGCCTTGAAATCTTAGTGATTCTCCTGCCTCAGCCTCCCAACTGCTGGAATTACAGGCATGTACTACCACACCCAGCCACAATAAAGTTTTTTTTTTTAAGTTCTTATTTTCATTATGAGACACAGCTCCCCCACCACCCACCACCCCCCCAGTACTGGGAATCAAACTTAGGACCTGAAGCTTGCCAGGCAGAGGCTTAAGCTGCAGAGCTATCTCCCTAGCCCTCACAATAAAGTTTTAAATGCCTAATAAGATATACTCCAAAAGAAAACCACACCAACTACCCAGGCTAACACCAGATTCATTTGCTTGAACTGTGAACAACCAGGAATTATGTGACATTTGTGGAAATGTCACAGAAAAAATAAGTCATGATGGACTGATAGAAGAACTTTCCCAAAAAGAAATATGAGGCCGGGTATGGTGGCGCATGCCTGTAATCCCAGCACTTAGGAGGCTGAGGCAGGAGGATTGTTGTGAGTTCAAGACCAGCCTGAGCTACAGAGTGAGCTTAAGGCCAGCCTTAACTGCATAGTGAGACCCTGTCTCAAAAGGACAAAAAAAAAAAAAAAAAACAATAATACTACAGTGAGCTCAAGACTAGCCTTAGGGTCTGGGGAGATAGCTCAGTAGATTAAGGGCTTGCCTGGCAAGTGCAAGGGCCTTAGTTCAATCCCTGGTTCCACAAAAAAAAAAAAAAAAAAAAAAAAAAAAAAAAAAAAAAAAAAAAAAAAAAAAAAAAGACTAAACTAATGATGAGCATGAGTTTAAAATTAAAAAAATAAAGAGTTGGGCGTGGTGGCGCATACCTGTAATCCCAGCACTTGGGAGGCTGAGGCAGGAGAATTGTTGTGAGTTCGAGACCAGCCTGAGCTACAAAGTGAGCTTAAGGCCAGCCTGAACTGCATAGTGAGACCCTGTCTCAAAAAGACAAAGAAAAAAGAAAAGAAATATGAGATAGTTCAGGAATTAAGCTTCCCTGGCAGATTCTGAAGGTGTTTTGACCAAAAGTTATGGGAGGAAAGAAAAAAGAAAAATGCTCCAGAAAAATCTAAGAGGCAGCAATAATAACACAATTCAGACTGAAGAAATGAGGTAGGCCAGTGTCCCAGACGTTAGTGAGGAACTTTTAGTTAATTCTAGAGAATACTGTACTGGATGGATCCAGAGGAAATCAAAGCAGAGGTGGGGCTGGAGAGTACTACTTTAAATATGGTATGATGGAGCCACTGACCCAACAGATTTTTTTTTTTCTTATTTTTTAAGACAGGCTATTTTAGGCTGGCTGTGAGCTCCTGTCTCAGCCTCCCAAGTGCTGGAATTTCAGGTGACCTCATGTTCAAGCTGGGCATGCCCAGCTTTCTGACACTGATGATATACAAAGAAAACTGTAAAATACAAACCATATAAAAACCTGTTCTGTTAGCCAGCCTAGGAGGTTCACACTATAAACCCAACTACCACTCAGAAGAAGGCTGAGACAGGATTGCAAGTTGGAGGCAATTTTGGGCATCTTGGCAAGATTGTCTCAAAATAAAAAGGGTCCAGTGGTAGAGTCCTGGGTTCAACCACAGGACCAAAGAGAGACAGAGATAGATAGATGCAGAACTTAAAAGAGGCAAAGACTTAAAGGTTTAACATTCATGTGCCCCATATTAAACAATTACTTCAAGATTTTAAAAATGTGACAACTTAAGTCATCAGAAACAATAGCAAGTGAGTAAGATCCAGAAAGGGCAGGCACTTATACTGCTGAATTATCTCCCTGGCCCAAGGACCTGGACTTTCTGATGAAAGTATTACATTTATTTTGCCATGTACACACCAGCACTTGTAAGTTTCAAAGTAAGTACCATTTAGTTAATAATCATACCACAAAAGCTGTATTTGTGAAGTGAAAATAGGCTTAGTTTGTATATGTAGCATGAAGGACTAACTTTTGAAACAGAAAGAAGGGCTGGACAAATAGCTTGGCAGTTTAAGCACCTGCCTGGCAAGCACAAGGACTCAGGTTCGATCCCAGGCACTACATGCCATGCCAGACCCATGCGGTGCCAGCCACTAAAACCTAGCATGGTGGTGCACACCTGTAATCCCAGCACTGGGGAGGCTGAGACAGGAGGATCACTATGAGTTTGAGCTGCATACCTGTACCCAATAAATAAATGATTTTTTCTTTTACTAATTTTTTTTTTTTTGGTATTTTAGGGAAGGGTCTACAGAGTGTTCAGGGTCACACTACTAGATCGAACTTGTAGTGATTCTCCTGTTTATAGCCTCCCAAGTGCTGGGATTATAGGTGCACACCACCAACCACACTCTCAATCGCTGTCTCAGCGCTTCCTGGGGGCGGGGCCGGCACAGCAGGCCTGGAGTTCGAATCCCTGGCCCAAGCACCTGCTTTCAGGCACTTTAATACGCTGAGCTATTTAGCTGGCCCATAAATGATTTTTTAAAATTCTTTAAAAAAAAAAAAAAGAAAGAAAGAAAGAAAGGAATAGAAACACTATGTAATTCTATAGCATTAGAAAGAACAACAGGGACTGGGGATGGCTCAGTGTTGAATAAGCGCTTCCCTGGCAAGCACAAGGGCATGAGTTCAATCTCCGGTTCCACAAAAAAAAAGAAACAGGATATGAGTAAATTTCTCATTCTTCAGAGGAGGGATTCAAAAGACTGACACAATTTATTATTGAAATTATTCATTTTTTTAAAAAAGTACATTACCAGAACTACTATAAAACTGAAGAGGAGAGGGGGCCTACCCATTAGCTCAGTCTTTTTTTTTTTCTTTTGAGACAGGGTCTCACTATGCAGTTCAGGCTGGTCTTAAGCTCACTTTGTAGCTCAAGCTGGTCTCAAACTCACAATTCTCCTGCCGCAGCCTCCCAAGTGCTGGGATTACAGGCCTGTGCCACCACACCTGGCTTAGCTCAGTCATTTAAGTGACTACTTGAACAAAGCAGTCAGGCTCAGGATGCTGTGCCTAGATCCCCAGATCCTCAAGCCTTACCAAATCTGCCCTGACCACATCCTGAGCCAGCCCCCCCAAAAAAAAAACATGAAGAGGAAGAGGAGGATTCAATGCAAGTTTTGACTAAGTATAAATTAAGGGATTTGCCTACCAAACACAAGGTCCCAAGTTGGATCCCTGATTATGTATTTATCACAAAATAAATACATAATTTATTAATTAGTTAAGGGATAATTATTCTCACTAACATACATGTTTTCTTTTCTTTTCCCCCAACACCTGCATCAAACTCAAGGTATCAAACTCAGGATCTCACACTTGGCAGGGAGGTGCTGTGCAATTAAGCTATATGTTCCCTGCCCCCATATTTTCTCTAAACATTAACTATTCTTACAAAGTTAAAATAGAATTTCATTTTCATAAACACATCCAATCACAGGTCATCTCAGCACTTAAAAAACAAAAGAAAACTAGATTCTCTCATCCAACAGTGCATCTTCTAGAGATGCTGGCCTAAGGCCACAAAACTTGTAACAGAAAGGAAACATGAACACATGACCTTTTCCATGTCTCCTTACTGCCTCACATCTTTCTAACTACAGAAGGCTAATTCTTTTTTTTTTAACAGGTTAATGCCATATTGTTCAAGCTGGCCTTGAACTCCTGGGCTCAAGACTCAAGCAATCCTCTTGCCTCAGTCTCCCAAGCAGTTGAGACTACAGGTGCACGTTACCATGTTCAACTTCAAAATCTTTCTAGAAAGTAATCTTTTAAACACACACTGTTCTCTCCTCCCTTCCCCTCTCCTCCCCCTCCTTTACCTCCCCTCCCCTCCTGTACTGTCTCTGTCTGTCCATCTGTCTGTCTCTCTCTCTCTCAATAATTTTTTTTTAAGGCAGGTTGTTTATGTTTGGCTAAACTCACTGCAGCCCAGTCTGTCCTAAAACTTGCAGTGATCACCCTGCCTCAGCCTCTCAAGTGCTGGGATCACAAGTGTGTAATGCATCACCATGCCTAGCTAAAGTCATTTTTTATCCTCCCAAATAAATGCCCAACTGGAACCCTATTCAACTAATGACTAAAGAAAAAACCTGAAATTTGGGAAGTAAGGTTTGGGGACACACAGAGATTTCCCCTATCTCCAATTAGGGGTGGCACAGCTTAGAAAAAATCTAATCTATTCTTAGTGGTACAGGCCTGCAAATCTAGAACTTAGGAGGCTGAGCAGAAGGATTGCCAAGAGTTGAAACCCAGCCTGGGCTACATATTGAGTTCAAGGTCAGTTGAAATACATAATGATATCCTGTTTTGAACAAAACAAAACAACAAAAAGAAAAAATGAAGTTCTGAATCAATCATGATGATAACAAGTTCAAATCTCTTAATCAATCTCTGAAGTCACCTTCTATAACAAAGCAAAAGAACTTTTTACATTACAAAGTTGTTTTCCGTGACAGGGGAAACATGATAAGAATCTGCAGTTGGTTCCCTCAGAATCTGCTCTCTTTCTGAAGAATTCTCTGCTCACTTCATAGGTAACACATTCTGAGAACATGCAAAAGCAGAAACAGCCATAACTGGAGTCCAATTCTACCCTGCCATGTATGACTTAATTATCAGAATTCAATTTGAATAAAAAGACAGCCAAAAAAAGTCACCAGCTTGGTAAGGATATGTTACTTAATTTCAGCTAAAGTCTAGAAAACTGCAAACCCATCCTTACTACTCCCTTCACTTTCAGAAAGCTCCTGACAAATCTTAAATTTTATTAAACTGAAAACAGACTTCTAAATGACTAAACATTTGAATATTCTTTAACTTCTAGATAAAATGTAGTGTGACAGACAAATATGGTCATGCTTTGCTCTTTGTCTCTAACAGTGTCACATCCTCTTTCTCACTACTACCTTCACTTCTAAACAAACAGGTTGTTCAAAGTGGGGAAAGCAGTTTCCTGTTGAATGAATCAGAAACAGATCACTGGAAAGCCAGCTTGGTAAGGACGTGAGAAGCTGCTAACAAAGAAAGACTAATTTATCCGGGGCTCCAGTTTCTGTTCATTCTCTCACAAAAGCAGGCCTTGGGTACCAACCTATCTCCCTTACCTCCCTAAGGCCCAAGAAGGGCATCCTGCTTGTGGACAGAATAAAAGGGCATACACACAGGTGTGCGACAGATTCCCTCTGCCAGCTACAGCCAAGCCCAAAATCCAGGTCTGAGACTACAGCTCTGTTGTCTCGCCTACTCTTACTCATCTGCTGGCATATCCTTACCTCATCAACCTGATGTCACTGACCACAGCTTCACATGTGCCTACAGTCACACAGAGACTTTCCACATAAGCACAGGGCTCAAATGGGAGAGCTTGTATGTATGTGCATCTGTGTGTCTTCCAAAGAAACATAATTTTCCTTTTATTTTTAACAGGAGAATATTCACTGCCATCAAGAGAGAACTCCCTCAACTTCCTTCTTCACCACTTATAAATATCTGCTTCTGCTCTGTCCTTTCCTCCTTCTCTTCTGTGTCAGCAGAAAAACAGTCAGTCACTCCTGCTATCCTGGGTGGTCACATCAGCAGGGTTAAGGATCTCAAGCTTTGGCAATTCGGGCAAACCATGTCCCATTACATTTTTCTCTTCTAAATCTTCAATCCCTCTTTCCTAGGCTTCTTATCCATACATTCCACAAATGAACAGGCTCCAGTCTCCCACTTAACGTAACTCGTAAGTTTGGTCGTCAAATATTCACTGAGCATCAAACATGTGCCAGAAGTCTGGGTTGACTATTTGCATTTTTGAGACGGTGTTTTATTAAATCATGAAATTGTTCAGGCTGGGTTTAAACTTGTGATCCTCCTGCCTTCACCTTCCAGAGTGCTGGGATTGCAGGTACAGGTGCCACCATGCCCAGCTTTCAGATGCTCTTTATGAACCTAGTGACAAAGAAGTGAATGAAACAAGTTCCTGCCCCCTGCAACTCATTTTCCAGGGGGACACAAACACAGAACAGATAAATGAACAAGCACACTAGCTACTGGTCTTCACTTCACACAGCTCGCTTTGAAAGAGGTTATACTACCAGCTTCTACAGCTACTTCCTGTTGCCTCGAAGTCCTTACCCACTCATGACAGGTTACCGCCTTCCCTAATCCTATTGCAGAGACAGCTCAGTTCAGCAGCCTCCTTAGGAGTCTTGTGCCTATCTTACACTCTAGGCTTGTATTCTATTTGGGGGTATTCTGCACTGTCTTCAATGAGAATGGTGTGTCCTTGGTTGTGTGACTCAGGAGTCTTAAACTATTCCTCTCAAGTAATTACTACCAAATTAAAAATGTCATTGACTGTTGCTTACAATTCTTTGGTAATCCCCAACCTACTTAGATGGCCTTTAAACTCTCACCCAACCAAAGTGAAGGGGGCCCAGAAGGTTTAGAAGGGGCTTAGTACAAAGAAGCCAGCCACTACACCAAAATGTTTTCTTTATAAATTCTAAATTTAAGATTAATATATGCCTACAATCCTAGCACTCTGGGAGACTGAGGCTGGAGGATTGCAAAATCAAGCCCAGCCAAAGCAATTTAGCTGTTTACCAAGACAGCTAAATTTTTTAAAATTTCAAAATTTTAAAAAATGGAGGGCCAGGGGCCAGGGAGATGGCTCAGGTGGAATAAGCGCTTCCCTGGCAAGCACAAGGGTCTGAGTTCAATCCCCAGTTCCGCAAAAAAAAAAAAAAAAAGGAGAGCCAGCAAGACAGCTCAGCAGACTAAGTGCTTGCTTTGGCAAGCAGAGACCAGAGTTTGGTCCTTGGTCCTATATGCTGCATCGGCCCCAACCCCAGGCCACAGTGAGCCTGCAACTGAGTCCAGGCATAGTGGCGCACACCTGTAATCCCAGTTCTGGGGAGGCTGAAAACTGGAGTACTACGAATCCGAGCTGTGTAATGAGACCTTGTACCAAATACTTAAAATGAAAAATAAAAAATAAATAATAATTAAAAAACAGAGCTGGGGACATAGCTCACTGCAAAAGACCTTGAGATCAAGCTCCAGTGACAAGAAACAAATGAAAATAATTGTATTTCAGTTCTGCATTAAAATTTATTCATGTCTTAATGTAGAAGTTACTTCTCCCAAACCTCCAATAGACCCTACAAGAGGGTATAGCACACTTTCCTTCAGTGCAGAGTCTTCTGGTCACAATGCACATCCCCAGTGGGAAACAAAGTACTGCACGCACAGAGCTGAGTGAGGTTCTATGGTTCACAATGTCCACCCTTTTCCAACAGTGCCTTCAACTGGGCCCCTTGTCCAGAATCCCTGACTTCCTAACCCTAAACATCATACTCTATTGTCACTAAATCATCCTTCCTCCAACATGCTGCAATGATTCATAAATCCATGCCTTTTTCCAGATCTAATCTGGCTCCAGATTATCCTCCACCCCTTGTCTATCAGCCCTAGTAGGACTTCTTCAGGAAATCCTTTGCCATAAACTATTTATATCTATCTTCTGGTAGATGTTGTTTTGTTTTTTGTTTTTTTTCAACTTTTATTTGTTTTCTACAGGGTGTTGCTACACAGCTCACTCACAGTGATCCTCCTGTCTCAGCGCTCGAATTTTAGGCATGCACTACCACGCTTGGATTCAGGGGCCCGCACAGGGCACCAAAAGAGTGCAAAAAAGGGGCTCACCTTTCATGATTCAGCATGCTCCTCTCATAGGACAACAGAACACCAAGAAGTTCAAGGCTTCTAGTATCCTATGGAGCCTGAGCCAATTTAATTTAAAATCTCTTCTGTCAGATAACTGAGATTAGAAACGCTAGTCTGAGCCACAGGAATTTACCATGTTTTCACCATTGCTTTTCCTACAAGGCACTCGACTTCATTTACCTAATCTAATTTTGAGAGTAAATACCACACTACATTAAACTTAGCAATTTTAGAATAAACTTTGGGTTTTTTGTTTGTTTGTTGGGTTTTTTCTTTGAGACAGGGTCTCACTATGCACTTCAGGCTGTCTTTGAACTCACCATGTATTCCTGGCTGGCCTCAAACTCATGGTGATCCTCCTGCTTCAGCCTACTGAGTGTTGTGATTGTAAGAGTCCACCAGTGGCCTATTTAGAATGTTTTAATATGTGCGACGGCAACTATCACTTCATTATTCCATTCTGAAATTTTCTTGGCTATTCTATATCATTTATTCTCTTATATAATAATAAGATCATTTTATTTAATTTCTCATCCCTAGAAGAATACTTCACTGGCGTACTACCTGGATTTCTATTACATACATACACATACATTTACATATGTTAATATTTAATTAGATTCAGAAATAAGGCCTATATCTCCACGTTTTTATATCCACAAGACTTTACAATTCTCTTTATTTACATTCTATGCTTCCTTGTGATGTTTACCCTCAAGTATTTTACAATTGTTTCCTTGTAGGGCCGGGCGTGGTGGCGCATGCCTGTAATCCCAGCACTTGGGAGGCTGAGGCAGGAGGACTGTTGTGAGTTCGAGACCAGCCTGAGCTACAAAGTGAGCTCGAGGCCAGCCTGAACTGCATAGTGAGACCCTGTCTCAAAAAAGACAAAAATAAAAAATAAAAATAAAATAAAATAAAACAATTGTTTCCTTGTTTCCCTCCTTTTCAATGGGCTCCTCCCCAGCCAAGCTGGCCTCCAACTCCCTGACTCCAGCCCCGCAAATATCTTTACAGTAGGATAAACAAACTGCTTCTCTTCTCATCCAAGTATTGCAATTCCATACTCTCTGAGCCAACTTTCCAATGAATGCTTTTACCCAGCCACTCTCCCTGGTGTCCTCCATCCCCTCCCTGTCTTGTCCCTAGTGACCTGAGTGTCTTGACACCAGTCAGAAGTTCAGTTGGTCCTCAACATCCTCGTGGTTGCATCCCTGTATTTTTTTTTCAGTTCAAGAAAATAGTCTATTACAGTGTACCCTTCTCAAACTCCTACAATTTTCACTTCCTCTTTTTTCAGTACTAGAGACTGAACTCAAGTCTTTGCCCAATCTGGGCAATGCTTCTGCATCAGCCTCCCAGAGCACAGGGAACCCCCTGGCCTGTGACATCCACCAGTCTACCTATACCTCCTTTCCTTTCATCTGACCTTCATGAGTTTCCATCCTACTTCATTGTATTTTTTTCTATAAGCTTTGAATTATTTTACTTGAATAAAGTTTTTTCTACAAATCATCCAGGAATGTTGGCCCATACCTGTATCCCAACACTTGGGAGAGGCTGAGGCAGAAAGACTGCCATGAGTTCAAAGCCAACCTGGGCACACAGTGAGTTCAAGACAGCATGAACTGCATAGTGAGACCCTGTCTCAGAAAGCAAATAAATAGCTCTTGGGAGGCTGTAAACAGGAGGATCATTATGAGTCTGATCTAGTAATGGGACCCTGAACACCCTGTAGACCCTTCCCTAAAATACAAAAAAATAAATAAATAATAAACAATAAAAACTAAAAAGAGCCGGGCGTGGTGGCACATGCCTGTAATCCCAGCACTCGGGAAGCTGAGGCAGAAGGATTGTTGTGAGTTCGAGACCAGCCTGAGCTACAAAGTGAGATTAAGGCCAGCCTGAACTGCATAGTAAGACCCTGTCTCAAAAAGACCAAAAAAAAAAAAAAAAAAAAACTAAAAAGAGTAGTGGAGATAACTCAGTAGAATAAGCACTTGCCTGGCAAGCGCAAGGTCCTCAGTTCAGTCCCTAGTACTGCAAAAATAAATAAATAGTTGTATTTTGGGGCCAGGGAGATAGCTTAATAGAATAAGTGCTTGCCTGGCAAGTGCAAGAGCCTGAGTTCAATCCCCAGTTACACCAAAAAAAAGGAGTCATGGACCAAGCATGGTAGCACTTGCCTATACCCAGCACTCAGGAGGCTGAAGGAGAAGGATGGCTCACTGGGAAGTCAGTCTAAAGAAAAACAAGACCCATGGAGTTGTGGTCAAGCTGCCACCCTCCCAGAATCATCTCAAGTTACCACTCAAGTAGAAAATAAAAACACTTCTAACCGCTCAAAAGTCAATTACCTAATGTTTTCAAAATCTGAATTTTGAGAAATCACTACATTGAAAGGTGTCTGATCCCCAGTTCTGCCAAAAAAAAAAAAAAAGAAAGGTGTCTGAGAAAAAAGGATATGCATTCATAAATCTCTTTACCTCCTAATTGATTTTACCAATACAGATGGGCACAATACATCTTTACTAACATGCTGACATGTTTATAACTTCATGTTTAACAATTTACTGGAGATAGAGGTTCCAAAATGCAAACTTGCATTACAGTCAAAAAAAATCTAGTCTTAGCTTAGGAGGTAAACATACTGTAAATGAAACAGACAGTGGTCAGTTAACCATTAAACTGTGTTGCTGAATACAATAGTCTAAAAATAGAAGAGATTAATATGGACTAAAGCAGTCAGCTACTTTCATGATGCAGGCGCAACCCAGGTCAGGCCTGGAAATGGGTAGAATTTTAAAAGGAGAAAAGACGGCCCTGCCAGGGAAAACCCTCACTTCAAGGCAGCAAGATGGGAATGAAATTCTGTCAGGAACAAGAATAAGGAAAGCATCTGACAACACTACTACAACACTAATGGGTCAGATAGTGAATGAAATAAGGATAAGGAGACGGAGATTCCATCTAATTTGTTAACTAGCTGAACTGAAGAGCATTCATGCTAAAGAACACCCTGTGCTGGCCTCAGGCAGGATGATTATTGTTTGTTTATACAAATGATAATTCTGTAACTCTAGCATAATTTGAAAAATAACCATATAATAAAAGAGATCAAAGTTCAGAAAACCAAAAATACGGAAGTTGTCTTTTTAACAGGAAATTCATTTTCTAGTACTTCCCTCAGCCTCCTTGAAGAAACATAATAAGCAAAGAAATACAGGAGGAAAACTCAACCAAAAATTTTCTACATGTTCCACCTATTTGGGAGACTGAAACAGGCACCTCATTTAAGTCCAAAGCAACATGGTGAGGCACTGATTCAAAAAGAAACAAGGGCTTTCGACTTTTGGCTAGGAGGAGGCTGAGGTGCAACTTTCTTCGGTCGTCCCGAATCCGGGTTCATCCGACACCAGCCACCTCCAGCATGCCACCCAAGTTCGACCCCAACAAGATCAAAGTCGTGTAACTGAGGTGCACCGGTGGCGAAGTCAGCGCCACATCTGCCCTGGTCCCCAAGATCGGTCTCTGGGGTCTGTTTCCAAAAAAAGTGGGGGATGACATTGCCAAGGCAACTGATGACTGGAAGGGCCTGCGGATTACTGTGAACCTGACCATTCAGAACAGACAGGCTCAGACTGAGGTGGTGCCTCCTGCCTCTGCCCTGATCATCAAAGCCCTCAAGGAGCCACTGAGAGACAGAAAGAAGCAGAAAAACATTAAACACAGCGGAAATATCACTTTTGATGAGATTGTCAACACTGCCCGACAGATGCAGCACCGCTCTTTAGCCAGAGAACTTTCAGGAACCATTAAAAAGACTCGCGGACTGCCCGGTCTGTGGGCTGCAATGTGGACAGCCGGCACCCTCATGACATCATAGATGATATCAACAACGGTGTTGTCGAGTGCCCAGCTAGCTAAGGAGCATAAAAAAATACATCAATAAAGAGATGATCTGTCAAAAAAAAAAAGAAACAAGGATGGCAAGCCTATAGATTTTCATTCAGGGCTCCTTTTTGTAACATCTAAAATATCTTCCTCTATGGGCACAGCGGCACATGTTCACAATGCCAGCTGCTGGAGACGAAGGCAGGAGGATCACAGATTCAAATCTAGCCGATGTACACATCTCATTCTACTCAGCTTTCACAAGTTTTTGTTGTTGTTGTTGTTGTTTGAGACAAGGCCTCACCTGTAGTTCCTGTTGTCCTTGAATTCCCTATGTAGTCCAGGCTGGCCTCAAATTCACAGCAATCCTCCTGCCTCAGCCTCTCAAGTTTTGTTTTGTTGTGGTTTATTTGTTTTGTTTTGTATTGAGAGTGCCTCACTGAAGTTGCCCAGGTAGACTTGACCTTGTGAATCTCATATCTCAGCTTCCCTCAGTGCTGGCAACACAAGTATACACAGTGGCACATGGCTTCAGTTACTTTTCGCTAGTTCAGTTCCCTTATCCTCATGACAACAGAAGCTATAGGGCCAGGGAGATAGCTCAGTAGAATAAGTGCTTGCCTGGCAAGCCCAAGGGCCTGAGTTCAATCCCCAGCTCCACCAAAAAAAAAAAAAAAAATGGAATTTCTTGAGCCGGGCGTGGTGGCATAGGCCTGTAATCCCAGCACTCGGGAGGCTGAGGCAGCGGGATTGTTGTGAGTTCGAGACCAGCCTAGTTCGAGACCAGCCTGAGCTACAAAGTAAGCTTAAGGCCAGCCTGAACTGCATAGTGAGACCTTGTCTCAAAAAAACAAAAAAAAAAAAAAAAACAGAAGCTATACACTGAGCATCTACTTACAGGTCAGGTAAAGTACACATAACTCTAAGCATGATGCCTATCACACAATACTAAGATCCATAGCACAGCACAGAAAAGCACAGTGCATGCAAGGAAAAGTCACTCAACTAGAAAGAAAACATGGAAGGTGTAGGAAATGAGATGAATTCTCACCATTATTACCTATCAACAAAAGAATTTGCTTAGATGTTATATTCTGCATGGGGAATGCGTCAGAATGATCACAACATGGTTTAGAAGGAAAAAGACTACAGATGGCCCCTGAGTTAGAAGACTGCAGCAGTAGTCTTTTTTTTTTTTTTTTTTTTTTTTTTTTTCGAAGAATGTGGCTTTTATTCTGGCCTTCACACAGCTACTACTAAAACAACACAGACCTGTGGTACCCCAGCCCCACGACCATTGTGAAACTTCAGCTTCCTCAGTGCCCTCCTCCCGCCCCCCATCCACCTTGCTCCCTGGCAGGGGCTTTGCCTACACTTCACCCCGGGCATGCAGCATGAAGTGGCCGTGTAGCTCTCCAAGGTTGTCGAAGGAATCCTCGCACTCGGTACAGTGGTAGGTGCCCTCTTCTTCCTCCTCCTCCTCCTCTTCCCCTTGCCCAGCTGCTTGGCCCTCCCCAGCTCGAGGGGGCTCTTCTTCTTCCTCCCCCAGGGCTCTGCCTTCAGGGGCTGGTGCTTCCTGGGGGGCTGCAGCAGGGCAGCAAAGCCGGCAAGGTGGGGTGCCTGGTGGGGCCTCTCCAAGTGGGGACCGGCCACAGAGCGGACAGGGCTGAGTCGTGGGGCCCGGGAGCTGGGCGGCGCGGGGGGGCCGGCGGGATGGGCCTCCCCGACCCCCACCAAGGCGCTGCTTCACCTTGTAGCCCAGGTCATATTCAGGATCATCAGTGGTCTCCTCTTCTTCCTCCTCCTCATCTTCCTCCTCTTCAGAATCTGGCTCTGAGAGAGTGTATTCAGAGTCAGAGGAATGTTCAGGGCCTGGGGAAAGGTCTTCATCGTCTTCTTCCAAGCTGGCGAAGCCCCCAGTCTCAGCTGGCTCAGCCCCCAGTCTCAGCTGGCTCACGAGTCTCTGTCATGGCCAGGGAAGGGGACAGGAGACAGGAGTAGAGCAACAGCTGAGCAGCACCCCTTCCTGGCCAGCTCTCCAGTCACAGCTCTGGCAGTAAGTTCTTCTAACACGGGATGTTGGCAGGTAGAGAAGGATGCTGAACTAGTGAGAGAGGAAAGCCCTGTGGTGA